>CM034061.1:3217803-3269036 GCA_019804595.1 Bruguiera parviflora | reverse complement strand
CCCAAGATTCCAAGATTCCCTTCTTTCTTCTTATCTGATGTGGGAAATGGATCTCATACACCCGTCAGTCACACTCTCCCCCACTGAATCTATCGGCATCCTCCTTATCGAGAATCGAGACCTCCTCTTTGATACTCTTTCTCCTTTCACACGAAAAGCTTAGTAAGAGATATCGAAATAAGGGTTGGGGTTGACTCTTATATCACTTGTCACACAGTCATTACTCTCTCTTCAAAAGACAATTTTTTTAGGTGTGCAGCACCGACGTTTATATGTCTTAAGATCCCCTTTTCCTATCCGATGTGGGAGACAGGTCTCATACACCCATCCGTCACAACATACGTGTGTGATTGATCATCAATGTAGATTGGGGAGTGGACAAAATCCCCCACCCCACTTGCAAACTATAACACCCTTGGAAACGAATTAACGATTGAAACCTGGGGCCAAGTGGGTAGTGGACTACGTTTATCATATTTTCCAAAACTTTGGGGCAAGCCCACAATCAGATTAGTTGTCCCTGAAGCCATGTAAACGGGAAACAATAGCATCAATTCGTAAAACTTGATATTCAGGGAATCACTTGATAGAAACATGAGTAATATTGCGTACATGAACTATTAGACCTTGCTGAAAAAGTAATTACTATTGAGAATAACTCTTGTAAACGGTTGATTAGATGACTTATTACTCTGATGATCTTATTAATTAGCTGATTATTGAAGATTTATTCATTAAACTGGTCATTGTAGAGGGAAAAAAAAAAGGGAAAAATAGAGTTAATTCCAATTATGTTAATTACAATATGATTACCAATAGTTGCAGTTTTTTTTTTTCCTTTTTTTTTTCCATGGAGAATAAAGGACCAAGCTTAAGTATCATTTTTCTATTGAATAGTTCTATACAAACTCACATCATATAATCATAATTACTGATTATTATGCACTAAAAAATGTAACAACCGTAATAGATTTATGAATACGCGTCTATTTGCACGTTTAAAAATAAATAAAAAAAATTTTTTTTCTTCTCGAATATTGTATTTATGATCAGTTACCTGTATTTGTATGCTCTAATTAATAAAGAAATATCGTTCATATCAGGACTGCCCTCGGTCCACACGGGATAAAATGTGGAGCATAGGACGCCACACATTTTGTCCTATCGGAAGTCCTATTGAATTTTGAGCTACATAGCAATGATTAGTCCTCTTCGTTCCATAATTTTCTTTTTTAAAAAAAAAAAAATTTCCCTTTCAGGTGGACCAGTCTATTTTTGGTCTAGTCTTGAATTCGAACCAACGATTCTAATTCCACCCGTTCGAACAAAGGGTTCTTTGATTCAGTCCTGTTGGTCTGACCCATCATCTCTCCTATTACAATTAAAACTGAAACCAAGCTCATTTCTACTTTTAGGGTGTAGTAAGTGATACTTAATTGAAAGTTTCTGAAAACAATACTGAGAAAATTTGATCGGCTAAGACATATATGTACATTAAAGAGACTAGCAATGGGGAAGATGTGATATTGGCCAATGTTCGTGAATTCAGCCGTTGAAACTGCAAACAAAAATCAAGGCCCATCAAGCCACTCATTCAATCTCCAACCAATTGCCCCTCGAAACATTTCAATATGGGACAGGCCATTTAATGGTATGAGATTGATAAGAGGTCTCGTGTGGGGCTCATTCAAATACACGACATGTCGCTACACTTACAAATGCTTGAAATAATACTCTCAAAAAGAGGGGGAAAAAAATAATAATAATAACGTTGAATGTCAAACGGGTAGGAGCAATTTTGCATGATTTTGCCTTTTCAACCAAAACCTTAATTTATGGTGATTTTCTAATTTAACAAGTTAACTTGATGTCAGATATGAGTGAAAACAAACAACATTGAATCACCTTATGGGGATTAATCACATCAACCACATTTATAAACTTTGTTGAACACATCAACAATGTTAGGGGATTTATCAAATTTCCATTAAATTGGCCATGAAATTCAATCATGTTGTATGACGCACCATACATAATGTAATTGCCACCAATTAATGAATTCCTAATTTCAGATTTAGGATTCAATTTCTAATTCTTGTCAACCAAAGTACCATATGCTATGTAATTGGTATTTTTTAGTTCACCAATATTTTTTAAACCTTGGTAATACATCATTGAGTCTTTTAGTTTTAGCTATATGTGCGCCCATGCTGCTCATTCATGCGATCGTCTGCCTTTTCCCTTAATAAAATCTCCAAAATCATGTCTTCTTTAATCATCAATTAGGCCTTGCCCAAGTCCTCTAATAAATTTATTAAAAAAATTAGATAAAAACTGTTTATAAATATAAAATTCTAATAATCTATCAATTATAATTAATATATTTTTTATACATAATAATTAATAATTATAATTGAATAATATAATTTTTTATTTATTTATTTGTATGTCTATAATAGAATTGGTTAGTTATTTGCTCAAATTTATCTATTTTGCGACACTATAAATTCGTGTGGACATTTAGGAGCCCCTCGCATTAGTCAAACCAACACACTTGAAAAGCTTCCGAGATCTAGCAAAACGCACACTTCTTTTCATTTTTGTTTCCAACATGGATTGGTGCGATTCTGGCTATGAACGGATTGTTACATTTAATGCAGAGTCGAAGACACCAAGATGGAGATTATTGTGGAGAAGAATAATGAAGGAAACGAAGAAGCTTTTTGATTTCCCCTCAGCTACTGCTACTACCAATCGGGCGCATTTTTCTTATGATCCTCACGCTTACTCTCAGAATTTTGATCAAGAATCTATGTGGTGCGACCCCGACAACTTTTCCAGGTCTTTTTCTGCAAGATTTGCTGTTTCTTCCAGGATATTTGAGGAGAGTGAATTCTTGGGTTGTTGATGAAAGAAAGAAAGAACATATTTCGGTAGCTGGTTTGAGTCTTTTTATTTTTTTCTTCTTCTTATTGATCTTTCATCATCCAAACGGCCTATTTAGCTAGTTGTGATGTTTGCTCGCTTTCAATGTTGTTGCTCTGGTAATCAAACTTTTTTCTTCTGTTTCTTCCCAGGTTTTGGTTAAGCTATATTTTTCAAGCAAGCCCACTAAACCTTGCTGTCCATTTCTGTTCCAATATCATTGCCGATATTTTACAACTCAAATCATAGTTCCGAGAATTGTAGAAATTAGTGATCTAAGATTTATTGAGAGAAAATTAGCTTCATAATAGCAGAAAAAATGCCTGCAACACAAATTCCAAACATAACAAGCTTCTACAAGACCATAATCAGAGGAGCATTTTGTTTGTAGTTTCAACACTCTTGTCCTTTTCTATGTGCCTTAGATCAAAAGCAACTGAAGATGCTTTTGGATTATCTAGGACCCTTCTACCTTGGCCTTTTGCGCTCAAGTTTGAAGCAATCCAAGAAAAAGCAAAAAGGAATCTGAGATCATAATACTTTAGTTACAAGTTGACATTATAGAATTCTCATTTTATGCTTTCAAGAAACACTCTTAAGTATTAAATTCATTAGGGCCGTTGAAAATGGAATGCTGTTAACTGCCGCATCCGGTCCCATTTAGTTGCCATCGTGGTTATAATAGTCATGCAACCATTTTCAAAGTCAAACATTCGATAATCAAGATCTGGTGGAGATTGTGCCGGTGGAGGGGGGGGGGTTGGGGGGTCGCGTGTAGCAGTTGGTTGATCAGAAAATGCTCTTGAAGTTCTAGCCTTTCTACGTGTTATGAGTATAAGAGGCTTGCAATTTTTGATCTTGGTCTAGGACCAATATAATAATTGATCCAGCTACTTTCTTTTTTCCTGCTAGTACTGTATTGCATGTGCCAGGGGTTCCAGCAATCTGACACAAGAGTGTTCTTGTTTCGGATTTCCTGAAATTACCCTTTCAACCATTCCAAAGGGCTCTCCTATACTTTCTTTTTGTTATTCACCACGACACCATTTTTCTTTAAATCCATATTGCAAGACTGCATTTTGGATGTCCAGCTCTAATTCTATGGTAAAAAATCAGATATTTTCTTCCAAAAAAAAAAAAAAAAAGGACAAACAGTTTGGTGGGTAATAAATTAACCCAAACAAAAAAGTCTTTTTCACACAGCTCATATTCTTTTGCTCACATATTTTGGCCTTTTTTTTAACACTTTTGGAACAAGTTAGCACACATCCATTGGAATCTTGCGGACTGTGAAGGTTTCCAAGAATATGTGCCGAGTCATAATGCACCATATTCTGTGCCACATGGGCCCAGCCGTCTCATTGAAATCTGAAAGAAGATTTCATTCTGACCTATAGGCCGTTGCCCAAAGACTTCATTGATACTCCAACTTCACAGTGGCGTTTTGTGGGGATGCTCATTCCTCGCTGCCTTACCGCAGTAATTTGTCTGCTTCAGTTACTGTTCTTTTGCATTGACATGTCACCTTACGGGTGACCCCGGTTTTGATTCGAACCGGAGGTCAAACCAAACCGAAAATCACTCTCAATTCTGGTTAGAATGAGAACCGAAGAGGAAGTTGGTCCGATTGAACTTTGTGTTTTTGACGAACTGGACCGGAAAAAGAATCACCCCGGATGGCACCGAGCCATGAAACTGCCTGTTCCAATGGCAATCCGATCCAGTTCCTCCCTCTCAAAACTGGGATCATCGGTTCGAACCAAAAACCGGAACCGAACCGAACGATTGTCACCCCTGCTCACAGAGGAGTAACACAAAAGCACGCAGAGAAACTGGGAGGAAGGTGTAAACCTTAGTCATGTTAGCTGATGCATTATTTTTTATATTGAGCTTCCCTAGGCATCCGCCCTTGGAATGATACAAAACAAGCCCGTATTGTATGGGGTGCCAACTGACCCATCAGAAGCAACAACAGATGTCGGATGTTAAGTTCTTACCACATTAAAGTTAAATATATCTTTAGTAATTAAAAATCTAATTTTTTTTATTTTTAAAATTTTAAATTTTAATTTCCACACACACACTCACATATGTATTTTATTTATTTTATTCTATTGATTTTCTTCAAAGTAGTATGACACTGACTTCTTTCATTCTTTCTAGCTGTCTGGACTCTCATCGCTCATCTCAACATTCATTTGCAAGCTATGGATGGTTTTATTGAGAATTAGGCAGTTCAATAAAACTGCCCTTCAACCTTTTTTTTTCCCTCTCAAAACAGACGGGAAGAACAGGAAGCGAGATGAACAATCAGGCTCTGTAGATGCAAGGCCATATGCCAATGCTGATTTGAAATACAAGTTCCTTTCTAGAATCCAAAAAGAAAACACCAATTTATCGCTCTTTGACATGCGTTAACAGGTTTAAAAATTATGAGACTCGAGAATTGGAGCTGTGTGGTAGGGCCATATGTGAAACTTCAGTATGGTATGGAAAGTCATCACCTAATTTATCTTAAAGCCATTCATAAATGGCACCTACCTGTCTTGAAAGAACACAAAAATCAGATCTCTGGAGCCTTCTATATCAAGTGAATTTACTGGCATGGCAGCTGAAATTCTTTTATCGTTTAGAAATAGGTTACAACAACCAAAGGGCAGTTTCAATAAGAATTTTCAAGCTCTCTACCCTACTTCTTCATTACCTGTAATATTTGTAAGGAGCAACTATCTAGCTGTAGGCGGAAAAATAGAACTTTTTGCATCTCTGTTCAATGCGGCGATAATTGATCAATCTCTCAATAAAATAGCATGAAAATAATGGATGTATGTGAGAGGTGCAAAATAGGAGAATTTGATCTTAGAAGTACATCTCAAACACAATTTTTTTATTTTTTATTTTTATCTATTGCTGAATACAAGGCCTTCGTTCTCAATGTTTTCATATAGACAGCAACAATAGAAATGAAAGACAAGAACTAGATTGACCAACAGATTATTTCAAAGAGGAACACACTTTCTTGCTTGAATTCGAGAATATCAAGGGCATTGACTTTATGGACCCTTCATGTAGGATACACAAAATCAGCGCCTCGTAGCTGGAACTAGACTAGAGAAAGGCCACAGATAACCACAACTAAGTAGATACTGCAGTCAATAAAAACTCCACGGAAAGCCTGGTACATAGCCAATCCTCTCTCCAAGAGCTTAATTGCTTCATTCCACTTATGTCTATCTTCATTATGAACCAATCTCGCATCCTCGGCACCCTCCGGTGTGTTTCCCCGCTCACGATACATTCGAGTAAGTACAACTGTTACATCCATCAGCAAAACCATGTAAAGTGGTCTAGAAGCTATCATGCTCTGTGAACTCACCAAGTCAATTCCAAGTAAGGGATAATCAACAGCTGCTATAACCACTAATGATGCTATTATTAAAGAGCAAATAGCACGGGTTCGTTCAGAAGCTATAACACATGAGTTCATTAGCTTGGAAGAGAAAAACCTAGGCTGCTTCAATGTTTTTTGAGCTGATGGTATGGCTACCGGTGCCTGCATTTCTGACATCTCTATAAGAGTAGGAGCCCCTGCAGTGTTCAAGTTACTGCACTCTGAAGTATCATTGCTGGCCTTTTCTTTCATCAATTTAGAATAAGAACCATCATATGCATCTTCAGCAGCAGCTGCAACACCCATGAGGTCAATAAGGAATATAAATAGCATAAAACCATTTCCCAAGAGTTGCGTAAAGTTTCTCTAAATGAGATGCAATGCTCCACTATCTGATATCAGATTTCTCAATCATTTTGTGATTCCTTTTGAAATAGACAGGGACATATAGTTTATCCTTATTCAACATCATATGGGTATGCAAAATGTTCCTCTTGTGTATTCAATTAGACTTTGTACCAAAGTGTTTCCATTCCAATATTTCTATACATGTTGGCATTAGAAGAACTAGTACAGACAAACAACAATAATAATAAGCTACTTTCAAGCATTCACAAGCAGCTGCTTATTGGGTCTCATCAACTAAAATCACCAAGGTCAGAGAAATCATCAAATTGGGTGCGTAGAGACATTGCTAGAAGAGATCCATTCTGGGACAACATCATACAGAGATCCATTTTGAAAAATTCAGCAATCTTTATAGTCCAAACCCGCAAACAACATCGGGTGGCTTTCAATGATTTATGTAGATCCTAGACACAACAACAACACTACAACAAAGCTTTAATTCAAAACTTAATTGGGGTCGGCTATATGAATAATTTTTCGTCAGTCCGTTCATACACATTAAATTTTATTAAAGGAAATCATTCAACGTATGTATCACCATTAAAAACAGTGGATCAAAGTTTTAGCAAGGTACAGGAGAAATTGTATGATCACCATTGGTTTGAGCATGATCATTGTTAAGTGGTGGGGATGATTCAATGTGTTCGTGGAAACTATGAGCTGATGTTGATGGTGGCAATGAGGATGTTTCTTGGAGATTTCGGATTTGGCCAGTGATCAGGGCCATCCGATCCGACCCCCTCTCCATGATCCTTCTTCTCCTTTCTTCTCTGCTGTCGCTTGCCATCTCTCTCTCTCTCTCTCCCTCTCTCCCTCCTCAAATATGCATCAGTTGGTTATTTCTGGTGGAAGATATCTAAACGGTGTCGTATTGGATTTTTTAGATTGTTACTCCAAAAAATGTTGTTTTTTATTTGCCACTCTTTTGTTATAATTTTCTTTGTTTCTTGTTCATAAACTTACCAACATTAAGATTGGATCGCATCTTCTTAACCCCAAATATCCGTGCTTCTTTTGCAACAACCCAAAATGCGATACTATATTTTCAAAGTATATATATATATATATATATATATATATATATATAATAAAAATAATAATTTTTATTTTTATATATTTTATATTTTATATTTAAATTATAATTAAAATTTAAAAATAAAAATTAAATTTTTAATTATTAGAATATCTTTTTAAAAATAACATCATATAATTTTATGATAATATGAATATATTTAACTTTGGTTAATTTAAAAAAAAAAAACTAAATAAGGTGTTTAAGAAAAATCAAAGAAATATAATTTAGTACATCTCACTTTCTCAGTCTTTGGAATGTGGACGTATCATGATGCATCCCATCGTACTTAAGCTCTTCTCAAATACACTTTACCAAGACTAAAGCAACGTGGTTGGTTATACGTCGAAGAAGAGTAAAGAGAAATTTAAGTCGTGAGAAATGGTCAGAATTTATATATATATATATTTTTTTTTATAACTTCTTGGTGGTAGAAAAAGTTTCTGATATATACAGAGGTTGTGCTCATTTAACGTCATACGAGCATTCTGAAGGTTCCTTAACCTGTAGTAGTTCTCAAATAACGACTGAGCAGAGGGAACAGAGGATTCAGTGACATTGAAGCCTTAGAGCTCATATGCAACAATGGAAAATGAATTTCTTAGAATGCATAACATCCGATTAACAGTCAACAGGGTTTGTCCAATATACAGCGTTTCAACATTGCTGACTCGAATTTGTCACCTTTAGGTCGATCACAACCAATGAGGCATACCACAACTCAAACACCGGTGTTCATGGTTCTGATTTCCCATTAATCGTGGAATCAGGCTGAACCAGAACTAAAACTATAGGTAGGACATTGCGGCTACTGTTTACCCCTTCTTTCGGCTATAGAACCCAACTAAAACTAAATTGAAATCAGAACCAGAAATAAGCCAAACCAGGCTCACCCCTAGCCCCAAGGTTTTCATTATTATTGCCGAGAAGAGATGAAAATTTTACACACAACCCCATCAACCGGGAAGTCTCCCCTCCTGGCTTCCACTGAAATCCTTCACGTTGGTACCCAAAGAGCACAACCAAGGAGTAATGTTGCTTCCTGGTGACATTTTTGGAATCGTAACTTGAGTCGTCGTCTTGAATGTTGTTTCATCTATAAGTCTCTAAGTCACAAACAATAGTACGGCCTATTTTTTTGCCTAAATTAGATCAGTCAAACTAGTTTAGAACCACTCAAACTTGTAAAAAAAGAAAAAGGAAGTCTCCTTTGCAACTTCCTTCACACCAAAACAAAACCAAAAAAAAAAAGACCAACGAGCCTCCTCCTAAGTCTTCCTTCCCTCACAAGCTCAGCTAAATGACCATTCCCTTAAGACCTCTTCCTCCTCTTCAAACTCAAACATATCCACAGCTGCACTTTTTGACTCCTCCATGGAGGTCACCAAAACTAATCCGCCACCCCATTACCATACTCTCTTATCACCTCGGCACGGAAACAACTGCATCGTTTTGGCATTATGTCACCCTCAAAAAGACGTCCGCCGGCGGCACTTAATCTACATTGCCATCCTCCTCCTCCTCGTAGCTCTCACCTACACTTTGTGGCCGTCCGATCCAAAACTTAAGATCACTCGGCTACGCTTGAACAAGATACGCATCCAATTCCAGAGCTTTCCTGTAGTCAAAATTGAAATTTCGTTGCAAATCTCCGTCAATGTGCGCAACGTGGATGCCTACTCTATGAACTACACAAAGCTTGAAGTGGGTGTGAAGTACAGAGGAAAGAAGCTCGGCCACGCGAAATCGAAACGAGGATACGTGGAAGCACTCGGGTCGTCCGACGTAGATGTTGACCTGAAGTTTAGTGGGGTCAGGGTTTTGTCTGACGTGGTGGCCTTGATCGAGGACTTGGCTAGAGGGAAAGTGCCATTTGAAACCGTCACTAAGGTGACCGGCGCGCATGGCTTCTTGTTCCTCGTGTTCCCTTTGGAGGTAAGTGACTATCTACAATTTCTTTTAAGATCATAGATACCTTTCTCCATATTTCTTAGCTACAGGATAACTAACCAATTTTAGTATTAATGTTGAATTCTTTGTCCCGATAGATGAGTATTGAGTGGTATGCGTTTACTTTCCTCTAAATAAATATTTAAAAAACTAAAAGAAAAAAGAAAAAAAAAAACCCCTCACTACCATGTATAAGAAATCCTGCATCAATTATAGCTTGTTGATTTTAGGACTAGTGACATGGGTCTTAGGTGGGTGTATGTGTGTGTGTTTTCTTTTACTTTGTTAAAACAAGTTGCTTAATTTAAATGGTATAATATGCACAACAATAATAGCTTATACATTATTAGTGGAAGCCACCCTAATGGTATTACCATTACATATCAATTTCTTGGCGATGAGTGAGAGGAAGCTAAACAAAAATCAAAATGGTATCAGCTTCTTCACTTGAAGCCAAACGGTTCTTCTAAAGTTGTTTCAAGCTGCTTCAAAGTCTTTGAGTATTTTATTTATTGTGTAATGTGTTTTTGAAAGCGAACGTGCCCTGCTGCCTGTATTACCATTTGCTTAGGCCTTCAAGCGACTCTAGTCTCTTGTTGAATGAACAATTCTGGGTAATAGTTTATTTATATTTCTGTCATTTATCCCTCAAAACTTTGCTGACTGGATGCAGCTTTACAGCTTCCTGGTTTGGATTTTTCTTTTCCTTTTTCTTCCCCCCAACCTTTTTTTTTAATTTTTTTATGATGGACCTTGGTTTAGAAATTAATTGTGTTGTTGCAATGTTTTCATTTTGTGATTCTAAAACAGGCAAAAACGTCATGCGAAGTTCTGATCAATTCAAACAATCAAACAATTGTTGACCAAACTTGTTATCCTGAGGTAAACAGTCAATACTTTGGTTTGGATGATTATTGGTTTATTTCATTGTTTTCAAGTGCCACAAAATCAGATAATGATCCAGGCAATAGAGCATGATCCTCTAGCTGCAATGACACCACCTGAATACTAAAACCTCCAAACTCTTTTGGGGTTCAGGAAACTGATTTTGATGCATTTGCTTGTTATGAACAGACATGAATTTGCAGGCCTTGAATCAGGTCCAGAGGAAGCTACAAAATATTCACTTCCGGAATGTCACTCCAGAATCATTCATTTTAGCACAGCAAGGTTTGGATATGCGAAACAGAGAAATGCTTCAGATGCCATAACATTTTATTTTAACTACTAAATGCCCGTGTAATTATAAGATCACATTTCCTGTGGAAAGTCTCACTTGGACACCGTGCAGTCTCCCAGTGTTTGATTGATGTAAAAATTCTTACATAAATTGAATCAACAAAATAGTTGTATAACAATGACTTAATTTCAGATTTAAATGCGTTTAACGATAGGTTTTTTTTTTTTTTAGTCATTCCATTCCAACTGACCAAGAATAAAAGCAAATGGTGTTTTGCACGTATTGGTAGAGGTACGCCCAAGGACAAAGCTTGGTACACATAGACCAACCGAGATCGAACACAACAAAACCAAGTTATAAAATCGAACTCCAGACACAATTTAGAGCACATCTTTCTCGGCTTTTTCGCTAAGATCGTGAATTAAAAGTTTATATGATAATAAATTAATTTTTAAGTGGGGACGGCTCACAACAATAGCTTGCCATTGGAGGCCTCGTGCCTCGGCCCATGTGTTGCACTGTTGCAAGGGCACGGCCCACCCTACCAAGCCTAGTCTTCAACTACAATTCCATTGTGCTTTTAGGTACTGTGTTTTGACATGGTGGCCACTAACAGCAGGCTTCATTGTTTGGACCACTGGTGTGGTGTGGTGTGGTCTCACTGCCCTAGTCCGTTTTCTTTATGTTTTCCTCTTTTGGCGGGGTCCTTCCTTTGGCTTTGATCGTACGTTAGAGGACGAGAAGGGATTCGAACCGTGGATGCCGTCGTTTGCTTAACAGTTCTAAGGAGATGTTGCCGGCAGTCCCACATCGAAAACGCATTAGCAACCGATTGTGAGGTTGTGAATAAATTACACCATTCAGACACTGGGCAACATACTTACCTGGACGGGGTCAATGGGTGATCAGAACGGCCTATGGCCTAGGCTGGTGGTCTCCATTGCACTCAGGAGGGGCATCAGCCTAAGGTCTCCCCAATGGGGAGAGCCTACGTCATAATTTGTGGTAGAGGGGGCCTGCGTGCGCGCGGCCCCTGCAATCGATATTAAAATCTTTAGCGAATTTTCCTGAACAAGCCATTAACAAAGTAGCAGTGGCCCCTTTGATCAAGGGTGTAGCCTAGGAAAAACTGATTAGTTTGAAGCCATAAGCAGGGCTGTCGGGCAATGGCCGCGTCGTATGTCGGAAGGTACTATGAACCTCAGTCCCACATTGGAAAGGAATTAAAGGAATCAATGTAAGAAGAGAGTAAAAAATACACAAATAAGAATATCGTAATAAGCTTATTAGAACGGGGTAAATTGGTGTTCAAGGTCGGTGGCCTTCCATCGGAGGGGCAGCTGCCATGGCTGGGATCAGTAATCTTGGCCCGTCAACAATAGATCCGGATTGAAGAGTTGAGAACACTGAACTATGTAAACTTTCAAACGTTGGGGTTACGCCTAGTGGATTGCTGCCGTCGGCCTGTTAGCTTTATTGATATTTCAAAAGATTAGATGATTACCTGTTAATTTCTTTTTGTTTCTGGTGCACTCGATTCATTTCTGATAAAATTATATAATTCATTTTTCGTCATCCTTAGTTAACAGAGGACAATTCATATATTGGGAATTAGATGAGAGAACATGGAAATCTGGACATTTGTTACTGTGATTTAATGAAATTGCAAATCTGTATCAAATTCCAGTAATGAGATTCACTTGAGGGTGCAGCAATGAGGCACCTTTTACAAGGCAATTCAATGGCAACCAACGAATCAGATTCCAGGCAAATCATTTTGGATCCACACTGCCACGGTACAAACCCCATAGTTCAGCTGTCAAAGGTGAACAAACGCCTATGTTACAAGCAAATTCAGCCATCCAGCGGCCATTCAAATCACGGATGACTCCACTAACAGTTTGTATAGTCAGCTTTACAAGTACCATCTGTGTGTTAATCTTGGCTCATTGCCTTTTGTCACGAGGTCATTACTCTCTCCCCAAGAAGGGACCTTTTAGGGTGTGCAGTACCCACGTTTATATGCCCCAAAATCCCCTTTCTTCCTATCCGATGTGGGAGACAGGTCTCATACACCCGTCCGTCACACCTTGTGGTGGAGACCACCCCTTTAAGCTCTAACTATTGAAATGAGACATGCCTTTGCCTTTCACGGATTCCAGTGGCTCTCTCCTGTTACATGACTCTCTCATAACTATTATGGAGATTTTTTAATACAAGGAGATGGTAGAGCCCCCCAGTAGTGTGCTCATTTCTTCATTTCCACACAATTTGTTGCAAACACTGAAGTCCTATAGACTTTTTTTTTTCTTTTTTATTTTATATACAAATAAAATAATTACACTAAATAAACAAAATTTTTAACTTTTATTTAGTTCCAACTTCAAATGCACGAACCGGAAAAATGTAATGTATTGGGCCAGAGCCGCTACAATCAAACTTACTGCTTCTTAGAGCCCATCTGGAGGAGTCTTTTTAAATTCCTTTTGCTTTTCAATTTCTTGTGGTTTACTTTTTCTTCATCTTTGGTGTTTACTTACAAGATTGAAGCTTGTAGTGATCGGTGAATGTGAGTTATAGACAAAAGACATTTTAATGTCATCATATCCTGTATAAAGATATTTTGATAATTGTTTTGAATTTTTAGCAACAGAGATCTGACGGACAAAATTAAATGTTATTGGATTCAAACAATATTTTATTTTTTTAATAATTTGAAATAGATTCAATTATAAAAACTAAATTAAATAGTGTAAAATTTAAATTTCTCAACTTTTTATGTAATAATAAGCTTAAATTAAGACTTTTTTTTTTTTTAAGAAAAAATTTTTTTGATAGCACAATGTAGGGTCCAAATTTAGCAACAATGATTCCGTAACTCTAGTCATGAGCGTTAATGTGAGCTAACCCAAAATCCAAAGTGGATTTATAACCACCTTTAGGTTCTCCATTGACTTATCTCCATTAACACCAAAAAATAATAATAATAATAATAATAATAAATGATAAAATTAAATGAATATCTCGACAGATTCACATTTTCTATAAAAAGCCAATTTTGAGAGATCTGCATTTAATTACTCAATTACTGTTCCTCTTTGTCTCGACTAGTCTACTTAATGCATAGCCAAAAAACGCATATTTCAACATTTATATTATAGGTTACTTTCCTTCGTTTTCTTATTTATAAACAACCACCGTTGCCAATGGTTTTAAAGTAAACTCCCTACAACCACCACCTATCTCATCCTCCATTGTTTTCACTCAAAGCCCCATTAACCAAAATGACAAAGAAGCTTCAAAAGTCTTTCCAAGACTATCTTGCTAAGATCAAAAACCCTAACCCAAGTTTCCAAATCACTCCTAATAGCCTCACATCTAAAAAGAAATGGATGTTATCAGGCTGCAAACACTCCAAGACCCCATCTTTTGCCCTAGAACATAACCAAAATATTGCCAGCCATGAAGATGCAAGCAACGACTGCGTGGCAGCGACACTTGCTGACGTTGATCGGTTCCTCTTTGAGAATTTCAAGTCACTTTACATCCCAAACGACGAAGAAAATGGCCGACACAGAGAAGATGAGCGAGAAAAAGGTAGAGAAGATGATCCGGTTTGGAATTGTGGCAGCGAATTGTTATCATTTGAATCCCCTAGGTTCACTGATCTACCACCAGACATTTGGCGGTCCCACCGTTTCTTCGTGGACCGCGGTTCGTCGAGCTCGCTTATCGAGGAGGCACGGTCGAGCTTAACCAACACATCTGAGGACATCGGTTCAAGTTCAACGTCAACCAATATGCTGAATGACTCTACAGGTTGCAATGACATGAAGAACGCCACCACAGCAAGTGCTGGTGATACAAAGGATTGCATTGCTGTGCTAGAGTACTCGTCGGAGCCGCGCCACGATTTTCACCGGTCCATGCAAGAGATGGTGGAAGCAAGGTTGAAAAAATGCGGTACAGTTGATTGGGATTACATGACGGAGCTTTTGCTTTGTTACATGAACTTGAATGACAAGAAGTCACACAAGTTCATATTAAGTGCTTTTGTGGATCTCATGGTGGGTTTGCGTCAAAATTCTGAGAGAGGCAAACAGAACGTTGAGAAGAAACGTAACTTGAGATTTTAGCAATTGTTACAGAGAATTTTGTAATCGTATCATCTTGACCGTTGGATGTATATTTACGACTTGTATCAGTAATTGAGATTATACATTTAAATACTAAAAATATGCAAATAACAGTCGCGTTAAGTCAATTGAGTCTGTATAAGAGTTTGATTTGTTCAAGAAATATGCTAGGTTTTTAAGTTGTTCTTCGCCTTTTCACCTTAGGCCTCACATGGAAGTTATGCATATAATATATGGTTTCCGCAATTTTTTCCAAGGTGCAGCATTTTGATTGGGATTGAATATTCGTTTTCTTGTGGTTTTTGGTAAGATTTTGTCGCATTATAGAGATTGGTCTTTGTCTGCTGCATGTTCCCCGGTGATTGGATACCTTGAAATGTTATTTTAATCTTGTCTAGGAAGAGCCTCATTTATCCTATACAAGTATTGCCCCATTAAAATTAGTAACTGGCTTGTGATTGAATTGCTATCACAACTTTAATGACGGGTCTTGTACCCCACGGAATCTTTTATTTTTTGTTTTTTTTCATAGAACATTATAATCAGGACATCCTAACAAGAAAACCCTTGCGATATCTAATATAATGATATTAAATTAATTACCCTACTTGGTGGTTCTAAGTCGCCCTTCCCAGACTTGTAGCATACCCATTGTTTCAAGAATCATGATGCAAATTGCAGAAAAACTTGAAGGGGGCGATGAAAATGAAGTGGAATTTTGTCCTCAAAGGTTATTGGATAAAAAGGAAAAATGATAGGGACGTAAGAGGGAACAGAGGAGTGGGCACAACCAGACAAGAACCAAGATTCTGAAAATGCCAAAGGAGCCATTCATATTGAAGCAACAGTTCAGGCAAGCTTTCTTGCCCTAAATACACATTGACAAATAGGCATGACCCCGGTTCCGGTTTGAACCGTAGGGTGAGCCAGTCCGAACGTGGTTTGGACCTCCCAAAATCGGCATTCATATAGGTCTTTTGTCAAGGACGAAAGTGCCTTATGTTGCAAAGTTCTACAATCCTATCCAATATGAAACCATCAGAGCAAACAAGAATTATAGCTTATCCTTTCCTCACTGCTTTTTGGGCAATAGGGCATTAAACCTACAATTGCAGATTCCCATGTTTCTATGCACAACTGCAGTTTCATTCCCAGCAGGTATCAGCATTGTAAAAACATGAAATCATTTCATCTGCAAATATACAGACCCAAAAAATTATCCCTGCACCATGAAAGGCAGAAAAAAATGCTCAAGGCTGTTCTTATGTTAATTTTCCTGAGTAAAGATGATGTACTCAATCTTACCACTGGCTTGTTTAAGTTTTGGGCCACTGACCATCGTAAAAAGTCGTGCCTCTAAAGCACAAGAGATTAATGGTAGCGATGGATTACTCTGCTATACCAAAAGGCTTCCAACTTTGAGACTTTCTTTGATGTGGACAAGCTAGTAGCTTCTTCTGGGCATCCAGGTAAAGACTAGGACATAATCTATAGCAATCCTTGCTAATGGTAAACAGGTAAAAAGGAATTTATTCAAAAAGGGAAATTCCCATGTGATCAATCAAGCCCAAGATCAAGCTTATGGTGCCAACCCATAGTTGAGCACTTCGAATCTTGAACAGGCTCCATGTTGATTTTGCCCTTGTAGTCTCAACTCCATCTTCAAATCCATTGAAAAATATGTCCCAATAAATTGAAAGTGTCACTGTCCTATAAACCAAAGTAAATAATCAAATCAAAGATGATGCCGAGTCACAAGCTTTGAATGACAGTGATTGGTACAATGAGTCGCCTTACTCTGATTATCAACCACTCTGTTGTTTGCCTCTAGATAATCCTCATATAAGGAATGATATTTTGCTGGTATGTAGTCCTTGAATCTGTGGAAAATTGCAACTGAAAATTGAGACTGAATATTTTTGCAAGTGCCAACAAATTATCTCTTTATTCCAGAAATTATGGCACAGACAAAGCAATGAAGAAGGGCAGGAAGCTAATATATTAGTAGATTGCAAGTTATATAAGACAATAAGTTTTGCCCCACATGCATAGACTTTAACTACCTTTTAAGCAGGGAATGCCTCCCTGTTTCAGAAAATAATCTCACAATAGACTGTAGAACATGGTCTATTTTCATTGCTTTTGACTTCAATGCCTTCATAAACCCCACAAATTCTTTATATTCTCCAGCACTAAGTTTCTCTTTGACCTGTAATCATAGAGAAAAAAAATTTATGCATAGTTGTATGAAAAATCATCTTATTTTGATGCAGAACAAAATGTCAAATGCATAGAGAATTTGGAAATCTCGTAAATCTAAGTAACCACAGGCCACTGAAACATATCATGCCAAGAAAAGGAAAGAGTTTAAGCACCAAAAGAGAGGCAAGCCCATTTTATGATTCATCTGCTGCATGGGTACTTCTGTTTGAACCCACCCAACGAGAAGTTCTTTTAAGACTGTTCATTAGTATAGTTGGAAAAAAACACTGATGCAAACAGGTTTTAGATGTGAAATCCATATCACCTCAATCAGAAATTCAGCTCCTCTCATTTCCTTATCGCCACAATTTAACAAAGTAGACTGAACACCTTTGTCTTTATGAGGGAGAAAATTGGCGTTCCCCCTTGCTGCAATAACTTGAGGTTTTTGGTGCAATCCTGACCCAAGATCAGAATCTTGACTGCTTCTATTATTGCACATCTGTGGACCATGCGATGAAACTAAACTAAGAGAGAGATTATTTGATTGTGACTTTTCTTCATGGCACAAATGCATGCAATTACTTTCAATTCGCCCCCCCGAACTTTGTTCTGTATTATGTACTTTACGCCTCTTTGCTGAACACGGTATTAGCAACTTCTCTCTGCACTGGACTTCATTTAACACAGATTCACCAGTCAAATTAATTATCTCTTGATTCTGCTGGTGTGTATTTTTCCTCAAAGGAACTGGCAAATTTTTCACATTACAGATTATACCACTTGAAGACTTCAGTTTGATATTTGGGTATTCCTTGAGAGGAGTGAGAGAAGAGCGATTAGCAGGAAGAATATCCTTCAGTTGGCTCAAATCCTTTTCTCTCTTGACTTCAGGCAAGGAAGGTAGCAATTTCACAGGGGTATCCTGATCCACGGTTGCAGTCTGCAAATGACCAAGAAACAGTCCATAAAGAAAGGCATGCAGCTAAGTGAAAGTTTAAGAACATGCTACAGAAATTGTGCTAGGCTTACAGGAGTAAGAAAATTTTCCAAGTGAACCTTGTCCACAGGCTGCAGTTCTTTCACATCTTTGATATTTTCTGCAGAAAAGCATAACCAAGAGGTTCAGTGTAATAACTTTTTCCTTTGAAAGGAAAAATGGGTTAACACTGAAGACTATTCAACTGATATTGTAATATATTTCCACCATCTAGTCAGAAATTTCCAGTAATGGTTTCACGCTGCTGCCTGTGACAATTGAGGAGTTTATCCTCTTTTCTTTTTCTTCCCCCTCCCCCCACCCCCAAAGGGTAGAAGCATAATGGTCATGAGATAGAGGGGATGAATTAAGTAACTGAACAAACTGCTAAATAGATTTAACCTGATAAATCATCGTAACCACGGTACATTTAACTAAGAGATACTTTGCCTGTTCCTTCACCTTGTACTAGATTTTGCTTTGTCGGACCACAAATTTTTCCATCTCGAAAAAATCGGCTCAATTTAAACACCACATCCCCAAATTTGGAGTAACACTGCAAAGAGAGCAAACATAGAAATTTTAAGACCACCCTTACTGCAATTATTCCAAATCCAAAGTTAGGATGCCTACCTTGATATGAGGCTGTATCCAAAGTGATACTTGTGACTGGCGATTTGGTTGTAAAAACCTGTTTATAACTCAGAAATCAGCAAAAGTAATCAAACTTCAAATCTTGGAGACAAAATCATGTAAATTCTGAATAAAAAAAAGTTTAAATTAGTCAAATGTATCTAAAACAGAGTCATATTCGGTTTAACTGACCACAATGCAGAACAGTCAGCAGCAAAAGTTGTGAGGGGTAAAATGTATAGTGTAGCAATTTCAAAGTTGGATAAATATGAGAATTTGACAAAAATTCTGAGCAAAATACTCTTACAGTATAAAAAAAAAAAAAAAACAAAAAAAGAAGATAAAACCTTTCATCACAAAAAATAATAGATCCGTAATCATGACGATGACGAATTACTCGCCCAACAGCTTGGTTAACTGCTCGTGATGCTTGTTGACTATACCATTCTTCTCCACTTAGAGCCTGCAATCCAGTGTCAAATTGAACATGAGAACTGTCAACTGTAGGGATAGCATCTTCGTGCAGAGCCGTGATATAATGCAATAGTGAAAGTACCTTGCATCCATCCCTGCGTGAATGTGCTATTTCATCCAAATATTCACGTTTCAATCGAACCTGTCATAAGCAAATTAGATTTCTGGGCTAGAATTGCAAGGTAACTACATCCTGGTCAGCCCAATTGATATTCACCACAAGTGCAGAAAATATTTCTGACTGCATAAGTATAGATGTTGCATTTTCTGGCATAACAGAATGGTTACTATAATTAGGATGATCAGTGAACATGGATACTAATTCACAGTGCTGCATCATACATGGTCATATATACTAATAAGAAACTGTAATTATATCACAACAAAAAACAATAAGACCACAATATCAAATAAACATTGGAATAGTAGGGGAGAGCCGGCTATGCTCAAAACAAAATGGGAAAAAACTGAAAATTCTGAACCAGCCCACTAACTGATAGCTTCTCTGATAAGTGCAAAACAAGAAAAGTAAGAGTTTCGTGTCCCAGTAAAATGCAGGATCAAGAGGACAGATGATAGCTCAGTAATTATACTTAAGGCAGCAGTGGTGTAACCAACAGATCATAAAATGGCATCCATCTAATATCTGATCAGCGGATACTTAAAGTGTCTGCAAAACTAAGAATCTCATCAGCTCCACAAACAGTGAAGAAAAAAAGGTGTCCCACTGCACAAGACTTTCACACTGTCAGGTATAAGGAAGGGTTAGATATATGAAGTCTTACCCTTGCTTTTACAAGGAGACTATATCTGCAAATTGAACATGTGCTCCCGAAACAGTGAGGCTTAGAAGGACAATATACATCTTTCAAAATAAACCAAAAACAAGAATATTTGAGGTCAAGAAACAGGTCAAACGCAAAATCTGTTAAAAAATTAGACCACTCTCCTGTTGGACATTTTTTTTATTCAACTGCATTTTCTCAAGAACATGCATTAAAGTACCAAAGAATCCAATACTTAATAACTCACACAAATAAAACTCAAGAAATCAGCACATAGAATGATCAAACCTTAGGATCATGCCTCATGGCAAAAGGAATGCCAGTAACGATCACAGCTCTTCCAGCATGATCAGCAAAATCTAATCCTTCACTGACCTGAAAAATCAGCCAATGATCAACCATAATGGGAAAGTGTCAAACTAATAGGCACCAAGGATGCAGTATACACAAGGATTTAAAATTAAGGGGAAGAAAAAGAGTGCCATCAGGAATCAAAACAGTTAAACTGAAGCAAGAGGAATAGAAATAACCCAAACTGAGGTAATCTCAAGCAAGAAAAATATTTCAAAGAAATATCATGCAACGAAACATTAACACATGCGAACAAGCCACAACTGCAAGTGCTACCTATGTGTGCCTCAGCTACTCTGCAATGAGATATTAGCAAATAGCAATGATAGCCATTGTGTGTGGTAATTCAAGATAACAGGCTTATAAAAGAATGAACATGCAATTAAGAGCTTGGTGGGCTTATTTCCATCAACAAAGATATTCAGGTGTTCTAAGCTAAACTCTTGGGACCCTTTCTGAAAGTTAGAGGCTTGTGGGACAAGAACTTGTTCCAGTTGCCGATAAAAGTCTCCAAAGAAAAACAATTTACTAGCCATTCATAACTTATGGCATAAACTTTTAGATTATTAACAGAATATCCACCTTCAATCTTGGGAGTTATTAAAGAATTGTGATTTAGATGTCATCCAGAGGATCTATCAATCAAAGTTTACATCAATTAAGTACTTCATTCACTTTAAGGTGAATATTTTATGTGTGAGCTTGACCAAGAATACAGAGGCTTGCCAGAGTAAAACAAACAAGAGTTGTTCAAAAGACATACCTTGCCACGGCAAACGGCAAAAAAAACTGCACCAGAAGTCGAGCAGTCCTTCAGCTTGGACATATAGTCCTGGCCAAACACAGAGTGTAAAGCTTATGAATTTTGGAGTTCATAAATTGCATATGAAGATGTAGAACTCAAACTTGTCTATTGCTCGCCTCAATTGCCAAAGGAAACAGTGAAGATTGTCTGGGTTCTACAACTGGCTTCTTATGCTTGCAGATTCTTTCCCATATGGTTGTTGCATTTGTAGCACTCTGCACCAATGTAATAAATGTAATTTTGCACAAAGATTGAAGCGAAGAGGTTCTACCATATAACTGATTGTACATGCTATACCACATTCTTCCAGCACCCAATGCATTGATCAAGAAGGTAGTAAGATGGAAAGAACACAAGCAGTCCATCAGGCACAATTCGAGCAAAATTCACTGCAACATAAAATTTTGTGAATTGCAACAGTTGCTCAATCACTTATCAAAGAATGATGATATGAACAAAATTTTCTTTACCATTGGTTCACATACCAATGGCATTCCCAAGCTCTTGTTTGTAACCTAAGGAATCCCGCGTCCTATAGGATGAGTTGAGTTGGTGACCTGATGGGCCAACAGGTACAACACCAGCCCATATCTGATTTGGGGTGATCACATGAGGGTTTTCCAATTGAATGGGAAAATCCCTGAGTTGGACAGCAAAATTATATAGCTAGCAATTTTGAAATCATTTACATTATATATCTGCACAACAAGACTCACAAGCTCAACTCTTGTGCAAATGAATCCATTGGGGATAATGTTCCAGATGTCAATATAATAGAGCCAACATCCATCTTGGAGAACTCTTCCATGGCAATTCCTGGATTAAAACACCACCAACTGAGCATCCTAGGGGTTGTACCTGACACATAAAGGACCATCTTTAATATAGTGTAATTAGCCACAATAATTTTTCTGCTTAAGCATTCTTTAGCAAAATAAAAAACATAACCTTCTACCCCTGCAACATAGAGTTCAAAGTGGGTAAGCAATAAGAGATATGATAATTCTTGTTCAAATAAATTTGATAATATAGATTTCAATGGAACAATATGATTTTCACATTGCTAGATATTGCAAAATGCAATCCTTGTGGTTAGTGAAATTTGAATGAGATATACCATGGTGCATCCAATTTGCAAGATTCTGTATGCTAAGTTTTATTCATTGCAATCCTCAGTCTAAGAAGAAAATACTTTATGATTGGTACTAGTAATTCTATAGATTAATAAAAATGGTCTTTTAATCCTTTTAAAACTATAATGCTTTTGTACTACAAAGGGCAAGCCTTGATGTAACAATAAAGGTTGCTTCATTGTAATCTGGTAGTCATGGGTTCCAGTCATAGAAACAACCTCCTTGCGAAAACAAGAGTGAAGCTACATACATCTAACCCTTTCCCAGACCTCACAAATGTGGGAGCCTTGCTTACTAGGATGCCCTGTTGACTACCACAACATCCCTAGGCCCGTGAGGGTTTTCCTTGGGCACCATTTCCTTCCACCACATGATAACCAAAACCTTTTAACTACTCCAAAATGTTGCCATCAATGTCACAAACTGCTCTTAACTACAAACTAACAATATATTTAAAACCATCATGTTATCTGTTAAACAAATAAGGAAATTCTAACTAATATAGGTGACCAGTTATATATTTAAACAAGAAAACACATTTTTGAGAAGGCTTCCTAAAAACGTATTGCTTCTTCTTATTGGATAACAATTGTTTGTCCACATGAAGAATTTCCTGAGTCAACCAAGACATTCGTAATTAAAGTAAGAGAAGGTAAGAAATAAGCATGTAAAAAAGGGGAAAAAAAAACAATAATAAAAAGTTTTGGCATCCAAATTATTTTTAATCACCTTTTAAGGTGTCAACAGCATTTGCCTCAACTTCCTGCACATGAACCTAAAATGAACAGAAAGAAGGTTCAAATTAAAGCTGGAAAAGAAATGGGAAAATTAGATTCTTGAAAAAAGTCAACAAAATTGGCACTGAAGCTCACATTACCAAAAAATGATTCCATGCCCAAATAATTAAGTTCCAAACTTACATGATAGTAACGTGCATGGGCATTGTTTTTATCGTCTCTAAAAACTAACCGAAGCATGTCTCCAATGCTTTGCAGCCTGCAGACAGTGCCTTTTTCCTTCTGCTGCTTATCTTCCTCAAGAAGCAGAACAGCATCCTCAATTATGTTTATGAGATTAAAGGAAGTCTCATGTGTGATATTAAGATCAGCTAGTAGTTCATATATGTAAGGCCCAGGCCTAGTAAATCCCAATTCCCTTGATTCAATTGGCACTTCAGCAATCCGCTTATCAAGCTTCAGAAGAAGTGCTGCACAGATTGACCAATTGGTTCATTAAAATCAGGAAATTTATGTAATAGTACAAGAACACAACACTGAATGGCAGAGCAGCTGGAAAAATGATTGTAATTCCCAAATGCAAGCTAAACTAAATTGTGCATCATAACCAAAACATCACAAGAAAAAAGCAGTGTGATTGAATCAAGCAGTTGTTTGATACGTGGTAAGGGCACCTACAAATCAAGCAGTCAGAACTGTCATGTTCTCTGCATAATCAAATAACTACCTCTGAGAATAGCAAAATCATCTGGATTCCTGGATCTGTCACTTGATTCTTCTCTTCTTCCAACTAAAAGGTCAATACAGGATTTTGCTTCAGAAATGCAAACTGCCAGAAGCCCAGAAGGCAAGTCAAAGGAGGCTGCATCAGCACATGTGCTTTCCTGTGTTGTATACATTGTGTAAGTCCTTAGGCTCAGGAGCCTCAAGTTACACCCAGAGCATGGTTTTGTTTTCTAAAGGTAGAGAAGAAGGGAAAACCAGTACGCTTGACTTCAAGAGGTTTACCAGAAGACCTAAAGGTGACAAAATTCAACAGCTTTTCACTTACCAGGTTGTGAGCTTCGTCAAATATTAGAATACTGCTTTTCCAATCAATGGAAAGAGATTTTCTATAGGCAGGATCGATAAGATAATTATAAGGAGCAAATACAACGTCAACCACCTTGTGGAGCACCCTTGATACATGGTAAGGGCACCTATAAATTGTAATGAAAAATATTGCCACAATATCAGCGATGGCAACAGCTTTCAAAAGTAACCATAAAAAAAATGCTCGGAGAGAACCTACGGCCCAAACTTTTTCCCAATGTCAACCAAATCCTCTATGTCAATAGGTGCATCTCCGAGAGCAGGATTGTCCTTCACAAAATCTACAATATGAACCAAAACACACATAATTGATAATTAACTGAACATTTATCCATAATAGATCTGCAGATGCAGACTAAAAGATCAATGCTACCCTAAACCAAACAAAATCCTTGTTGGGCCCAATTCCTAGATTCAGTCATTTCGTCATATCAAGACCTTCTCTCAAAATTCTGGTCAACTAAATAGTTGCCATACTTTGAAAGTTTTGCAGTATTAGTTAGATAAAATGTGCTTGGACGTGAGTGAAAGGGAGAGAAAAGGTACAGTGTAAAAAACCAAAAATAAAAAAAAAAAAAAGGAAAAACATATTATGTGTAACTTGACAGACCTAAAATTTCTGAATTGCATATATGCTTAGCTCAAAAATGAATCATTATCAAACCCCCAACCAATTGGGGTTTATTAAATGCCAACATAAATTCAAGGAATCAGAGCAATGGTTATGCAAACTAGATCCAGCCATAGATCACATCAGAGTTAAAGACATTGGAGGAAATCATGCTTGTGCAAAAAATGAAATTGGTGGCTTCAAACGTTTTGATTATACTTGGAATGCAATCAATTGAAACAACTGATGACAACAGCAGATGCTACAAGGATGCATAATGCTAATTTACCGACAACACCAGTATAATGCTTGCATCTGCGCTCTGTTTTCGTTTTGCAGAGGTAATGGCAGGCATTTGTTTGTGCTTTTCCACGAAGTAAATTGACGTCATCATGAATACAATATTGCTCTCGAGATCCAAGTACAACCATTTTGGGCCTGCATATACTCAAAAATTGGCCAAATTAAGCATATTATATGTGATAGTATCAAGATTATCATAGCTGTTCGAAATTCCTAGAAAACTTTATAGAAAAACACATTCTTACATGTATATCTTTCAAAGAAGCTGAATGGCCACATAATAAGTGAAGAGATACAAAATAATTACTAACAGGACCTCTTCAGAAGTCCTTATGCTGCATTGCGTCAACATGGAATGTGCATTATGAAGAAATCAACATACCAAGGACAACTATTATTTGCCAATCCAATACTGAAAATCTGGACTGGTAAATAGATCCTAATTAAAAATGAACTCTGACCTGTAGTTGCTCCTCTTCAACTCTTGAACCACTTGCCGGATCTGGCTATGAGTGCGTGAAGTGTATACTATTGTAGGAAACTTAGAACCACGGGGATCTGATGATTCAACATCAAATTGCTTCCCAGTCGAGAATTCACCTAAACTCTTCCTCCAAGCCAATGTGGCACAAAGAAGGCACAAGGTCTTTCCTGTTCCCGTAGGACTCTCCAAAAGTGCATTACATTTCTAGCACATCATAAATGTATGCATTTCAAATATTATCAGTTCCCAAATCACCGTTGCAGCGAAAAAGTTAGTAAAAACTAAGCACTATCGGTTATCCTCATCATCATCCATTATAATTTCTACTTCAACTTCTGTGCAAATTTACAGCTTCATAGCCAAAGCCACAGCATAGAGTAAAAGATGCCAATGAAACATATCACCAAATCATCATTTTTTCCATTACCATCATACAAGATAAACACACCGAACCGAGCAGAAACATCACCTCTCCTTTTGTTCAACAAAGAATTGATTTTTTTTAGGCGGTAACGACGAATTATTGTCATTAATTCTCGTATAAATATGACGCAAATGAAGATTTAAAACCAAACTTTGCTATCAATCCTTTTTTTTTTTTTTTTTTGCTTTTCTAATACCCAATTTAAGCTGAAAATGTCCCAAAAAGATGGGGAAATAAATAAAATCTCCATAACATCCCAAACCAAAATATTAAATAAGGAAAATAAATAGATGCAAATAAAATTTAAAAAAATTGATTTTATTGTGGGAAAAATGAAACGGCGTGTCGTTCTTTAAAAAAAAAAAAAAAAGACTCACAGTTTGGAGAGACTGGAGCACTTTTTCCATGTAAACGAGCTGGGAATCATAGGCCTCGAACGGGAAATCCACGTCGATTCCTCTGATATTGTAGATCGGCATTTTCTTGGTGTTTCTTGATTCCGTTTGGATTCCGAGAAATTTGGGAGAGAAAAATTGCAGGGAAAAATTATGAACGAGAACCCTAGTGAGATCTTAAAAAGGATTTTTCCCGCCACTGGCTCATCCAAAACGCCGTCGTCTTGAACCTTTTCTTTTTTTTCTTTTCTGTTTTTTTTTTCCCTCTTTTATTTTCTTAAGTTTATTTTTTATTTTCAATTGCAGGAAGGGTGAAAATTCCATCCACATACTGCTCCAAAACGCAGTCGTATAAAGAGACTGTAATTTGTGAGACCCTTCTAATAAAAATTTAATATAGGTTGACGCGTAAATTCACGTGAGAAAAAACAAAATTAGCATAAAAATTAATTTTCACTGTGTTGAGGCGAATTTTATTAAATTAAGCAATATTTTTAAATTGGACCTCTATATTAACTGTTAATTATTCACAAATTTTGAAATTTTGTGGTTAAATAATATTATATGCGACTTGAGATGTAAAATTGAGCTCCTAATAAACTTATAAAAAATAAATAAACGTAATATTTTAACACGAAGAAGGGAATTGGATTGCTAACTTACCAATATTTTGGGCCATTTATGTCTCTAATAAATGAGTTACAAGAATTCTTCTTATATACAATTGAATGTTATTATATAATTACAAAAATAATTTATTTATTATTATCACAATAATTATGAATTCAAATTTATATTAAAATACTCAATGAAATTAAAAATGTATTTTTAAAATTTATTCCTTTTAATAATATTTTGAGATTTTTTTTTTAATTTTCAAATGGCAAAAACAAAGAGAATTATTTTGATGTGAAATGCTATAATTTTATTATGTTAGTTGAGGCTATGTTATACTATAAAATTTTGGACCGTTATTGGAAGGTCATAAAAACCCTAAAACTTTCAGTCTCAATCCAAAATACGATCAAGTTTGTTGTATCCTATATGATAAACTTATTCAAAATTTCAAATTTTATACATTGCCAGATTATCGATAATGATATTAAGATAAAAAATTTAAATTTAAATTTAAATTTGTATCAAAATATTTACTAAAATTGAGTATATATTTAAAAAATAATTTTTTAAATAATATAAATAAATAAATAAATAAATAATTTTTAAATAATACTGTAGGTATTACTTTTTTTTTTTTTAACTTAAAAAGAAAGAATAGGGTATATTTAGAAGATGTGATGGTCGTTACATTATAAGCGTGATTAAAATAATGCAAATCCAACCGTGCATCGAGTCAGCAAGTCAATTAAAAACATTCGGTGACTTTTTTTTATTTTATTTTATGGTCTATGTGTACGGAAAGTTATGGAATTAAAAATAAGCATGGGTTGAATGGGTCAACGCATTGACCACGCAACAACATTGAGAAGGTAAACTTTCGGTCTAATAAATATAAAAAAATTTATATTGCTAATAAAATATTTAATATTATATATAAAAATAGTAATATAGTATAAAATTTTATATTTAAAAAAAAAATTTATTTAAGTTCACTAATTTTGTGTTTACTTAAGAACCAAGCAAAAAATTGTTATTCAACTTTAATTCCTTGAAAGGTACGTGTAAACGTGAATCACGTGCCTTCAGTCAACATCTAGTATATTTCTTTACATTTCATTAAGTCAATATCAAACTTGGAACTTAAAAAATTATATATATATATATATATCGTGCACATTAAAACTTGTAAGAATAAAAAATTTATGTATTTCAAAATTAAAAATAAAAAAAAAAGAAAATTTGTCTATTGGATGCTTGTTTTTCAAAAAAAAAAAAAAAACTATTTTGAAAGTTCCTCCAAAACACGAGAAAGAATTAAATCAGGCATTATAATCAACCGATTCTCATTACACAAATCAATATTGTTATTTATAATATCTCAATAAAAATTCAATCAAAAAAATAACGGTCTAATATATATATGACTTTAACACAATAAAATATTAAAAAATATATATTTTTTATTATCACAAAAAATTTATTTATTTATTTATTTAACTAAAATTTGTAATTCATCATTAGAATAGTGTAATTTTATTGTCAATAATTGAGAATTAACAAATTTGTGATATCTTGAAAAATGCAAAAAGAAAACCATATTAACTCTACACATGTAGGCTTGCCTCAGCACAATAATTTGACAACACAAACACAAAACAAGCCCAACCCAGAGAGCCTCAAAAGAGCAGGCACCTCATAAAAAGTCCAAATGTTACCAGATATTTCTAGAAGATCCACCAAAATCTAGACATCTCCAAGGGGGGCCACCCTTCTCTCTCTCTCTCTCTCTCCCTCCCTCCATAGCTCTCTCCCCTTTTTCTGGGGCCCCTGTGCAAACTATATAAATTAGTGAAATTAAGGCATTTCAATTTAGGGAAATATTCAACATTTAAAACTTAAAAAAATAATAAAAATAAAAAGAGCATTCTAGAAACAAAGGAAGCCCTTTCCTCCCTTGCCACCCCCCCACTCTCTATTGCTTTTTTAAAGGTACGATCTTTAACCCTAAATAACTCGTAATTTTCCATTTATAGCATATGAATCGGTGATCCTTGAGTTTCTTCGTCCTTTCGGTAGATTTTTTCAGATCTGTAAGTGGGTTTTTTTCTTTCTTCCTTTATCTTTCTGAATTCATATTCAAAATCGAGGCTTTTCGTCGTTGCTTGAATTATTGCTTCATAAGTTGTCAATTCAGTTGCTTGCTTTTTTTTTTCGTGTGTGGGTTTTTAATGGGTTTAGATTGGACTGTTAGTGGAACAATTAATTGTGGTTTCTTATTGAATTTTAGCGATATCTTTTTTTTTGTTCCCTGGAAAGTGTACTTGATTTGGTGAACACTTGATTAATTTTGTTAGTTGGTTTTATTTATTTTTTAAAATTTTTTGATCGATTGGTTTTACGTTTTGTTGGGTATAATCTTAATTAGTTTCATTTTCTTGTGAAAAGAAATTGTCTTGAGTTGGGGCTGCGGTGATGGGGTTGTGCCACTAACCGAGGTTTGCTTGAAAGGGATTAATTGTCATTAAAAAAGAAAGAAAGAAAGAAAGAAATTGTCTTGAGTTGTTTCTGTTATTATTGAGGTGCTTTAGTGGATGCATATTCCTATGTGTTAGGCAATTTCGTGTTTACATTCAGTTCTAAATCGCAGTCAATGAAAGATGTTTATGCTCAGTTTGATAAAGCTGGATGATAGTGTAAAAATGTTTATAAACCTTGGTAAAGCTAGATTGTGAGGCTCATAATGGATTTTGTTCTTTTTTTTATTCATGTTATATTGTGGCTTATACTCAGTTTGGATGTTTTTGCCTTCAATCTGAGATGGGGACTGCATAAGGTAGCAAAAGGTGTATCACAAACATAATGAGATTCTGTTAATGTTCTCTCTATGTGGGGCTCCCATAGGGGAGGTGTAGCATCAGATGGTATGCCAAGTAATGAGATTGTAAATAATAGATGTTATGAACCAGATGGAGGATTTCAATTTCTTTGCCACATTAAGTCCTGGCCGTGAAGTCTCCCTGCATGTGGCCTTTAGTTCATTTTAATTTTTCTGTCTGCACTCTGGTTTCAATCTTCCCTTTATTTTAGTTTGCCTGTTTGAGCATCCGTGCTCTTTGAGTAAATTTGTTTCTTTTCATCGGAAACTCTGGATGGATATAGGTTTGACTGACCTTATCGTCCAACCTGTATTTGTTTTACACAGGCAGTGACGTCGTGGTTGGAGTCGACTCTCATAAAGCGTGACAAACATGAGCGTGGTTGGTTTTGATTTGGGGAATGAGAGCTGTATTGTTGCTGTTGCAAGGCAAAGAGGGATTGATGTAGTACTCAATGATGAATCAAAGCGTGAAACTCCAGCTGTTGTCTCCTTTGGTGACAAACAGCGATTCATTGGGACTGCAGGGGCTGCCTCAACCATGATGAACCCAAAGAACTCCATTTCTCAGATGAAGAGGCTAATTGGTTGCCATTTCTCTGACCCTGAGTTGCAACGGGATCTCAAGTCATTGCCATTTGCTGTCACTGAAGGTCCTGATGGATTCCCACTGATACATGCTCGATATTTGGGTGAAATCAGGGCATTTACACCAACGCAAGTTTTGGCGATGATGTTGTCAAATTTGAAAGGCATAGCTGAAAAGAATCTGAATGCAGCAGTTGTTGATTGCTGTATTGGAATTCCTGTTTATTTCACTGACCTCCAAAGGAGGGCTGTTTTGGATGCTGCTACTATTGCAGGCTTGCATCCCCTCCGATTGTTTCATGAGACGACTGCTACAGCATTGGCTTATGGTATTTATAAGACTGATTTGCCTGAGAATGATCAACTGAATGTTGCCTTTGTTGACATTGGGCATGCGAGCATGCAAGTGTGCATTGCTGGCTTTAAAAAAGGTCAGCTCAAGGTGTTGGCTCATTCTTTTGATCATTCGTTAGGTGGCAGAGATTTTGATGAGGTTCTATTCCAGCATTTTGCAGCAAAGTTTAAGGAAGAGTATAAAATTGATGTTTTTCAGAATGCCAGGGCATGTCTCAGGCTCAGGGCTGCTTGTGAGAAACTGAAGAAGGTTCTCAGTGCCAACCCTGAGGCACCACTAAATATTGAGTGCTTAATGGATGAGAAGGATGTCAGGGGCTTCATTAAGAGGGAAGAGTTTGAGCAGATGAGTGTTCCAATTTTGGAACGTGTGAAGAAGCCATTGGAAAAGGCCCTTCAAGATGCTGGACTTGCAATTGAGAATGTGCATGTGGTTGAGGTTGTTGGCTCTGGTTCTCGTGTGCCTGCATTAATGAAAATATTGACCGAGTTCTTTGGAAAGGAGCCAAGACGTACGATGAATGCCAGTGAGTGTGTTGCCAAGGGATGTGCTTTGCAATGTGCTATTCTCAGTCCTACATTTAAAGTGCGAGAGTTCCAGGTAATGCTTTTCATTTGTCCTGTCTTTCACACAAACATGCACTGGCTTTTTGTTGTAAGTGTGAAACACTTAATAGTTATTAATATTGATGTGTCTAAACATTTCCATCTTGGGGAATCAACATATTTGACTGCCTAACATGTCTATATTGTCATCTCCATTTTTGGAATCAGTGCTCCTGGTGTATTTCTTTCTAGAGAAGATGCTTATCTTCCTTGTGGATTTAGAACAGGCTAAAGCATCTCCCTTTCTTCCTTCTCTCTGGATGTAGTATCATGTGGTTCCTTGTTTGGGTTGCAGGTTCAGGAGAGTTTTCCATTTTCAATAGCTTTATCATGGAAAGGTGGTGCCCCAGATTCTCAGAATGGAGCAGCAGATAACCAGCAAAGCACTCTTGTTTTCCCCAAAGGAAATCCCATTCCTAGTATCAAGGTTTTGACATTCTACAGGTCAGGTACATTTACAGTTGATGTGCAATATGCCGATGTGAGCGAATTACAGGCACCTGCTAAGATTAGTTCATACACGGTAAAGTCTTACAACTCTTTTCTGGTTTTTTTTGGAATGAATTTGTGGTGTTTTATTGTTATGTTTTTAATTTATTTTAACTTCTTGCACAGATTGGTCCTTTTCAAACTACAAATAGTGAACGGGCAAAATTGAAGGTGAAAGTTCGTCTGAATTTGCATGGACTTGTGTCCATTGAATCAGCAACGGTACTTATTTCTTGCTTCCCAGATGAGATTCAAGTTGAGGAAATTGATTCATGTGTGTGTATTTTGTCAAAATATGGTTTATGCTTTTTGTCAGCTATTAGAAGAAGAAGAAATTGAAGTTCCTGTGACAAAAGAGCCCTCAAAAGAAGCTACTAAGATGGACAGTGATGAAGCCCCGAGTGATACTCCTCCAAGCTCTAATGAAGTTGATGTAAATATGCAAGAAGCCAAAGCTACTGCTGATGCTTCTGGGGCTGAAAATGGTGTTCAAGTGTTGGGGGACAAGCCCTCACAAATGGAAACTGATGCCAAGGTAAATTTAATTTCCTGAAATGAGTTGTTATTTTTATCCACTAAACTACAGTCTGCTTTGGATCCAACTAGTCCTTTGGGGTCATTGTCAGTTCCAACTAGTCCTTGGTGGTTATCGTCAGTTCCAAGTCTGGATAAAGGAGGGTTCCACCAAATCCTATGAGTTCTAATGCTGGTTCCATATTGTTTTGTATGCTGTTCCTGTCTACATTGGTAACTAGTTTGTTGTCATCAGGCTGAGGCTCCAAAGAAGAAAGTAAAGAAAACAAATATTCCTGTGGCAGAGCTCGTTTATGGTGGAATGCTGCCAGCAGATGTGCAGAAAGCTGTGGAAAAGGAGTTTGAAATGGCATTACAAGATCGAGTGATGGAAGAAACCAAAGATAAGAAAAATGCTGTTGAAGCTTATGTTTATGACATGAGGAACAAGGTGGAGTTTTTTTGTTGTATAAGTTTAGTGGCCGGGTATAAAGCTAATGTTTTGTCTACTGATAATGCTTTTGTCTGTCCAGCTTGTTGACAAATATCAGGACTTTGTCACCGATTCTGAGAGGGAGCAGTTCACAGCTGAACTTCAGGAGGTGGAAGATTGGTTATATGAAGATGGTGAGGATGAAACGAAAGGCGTTTATATCACTAGGCTTGAGGAGCTCAAGAAGGTGAGATTACTTTTGGTCTAGCAGTTTCTTGCCGTATTTCCCTTTTCACCCTGTTCCTTGACCTGAAAATGGGGGCGTTGACAGTTCCTTGGCCTAATTTTGGTTTTATTGCAGCGAGGGAATCCTATTGAAGAGCGGTATAAGGAGTACACAGAGAGGGGCACTGTGATTGAACAATTTGCATATTGTGTTAACAGTTATAGAGAAGCAGCTATGTCCAATGATCCCAAATTTGATCACATTGATTTGCCTGAAAAGCAGAAAGTAAAAGCCTTCCTGATCTCTCTTATATTCCTCATTTCTTTCCTTTATCTTAAATGGTTTGTGAAAACATTATGTCTGGTATGCTTCAGGTATTGAATGAGTGCGTGGAAGCAGAAGCCTGGTTAAGAGAGAAAAGGCAGCAACAGGATTTACTTCCCAAGCATACAACTCCAGTTCTTTTGTCAGCTGATGTGCGAAAGAAAGCCGAAGCAGTTGACAGGTATAGCCTCTTGATCTACATTTTTTATTGAAGTTATTTCTTCTCTCCGGGGTGTGTTTGGTCAAATTTTGCCATATTATTAGCCTCTACTAGTGTTATATGTTAGTGTATCTTTCTGGATTTATTTTAGGGCAATTTGACCTCTACCAGTTTGTCATTGGGATAAGCTTCGGGTTCCTTTTGGTTTAGATTTGTTATATGTTATATGCTTGTTTCAACAGGGTCTGCAGACCAATAATGACGAAACCAAAACCGGCCCCAGCAAAACCAGCCACTCCTGAAATGCCTGGAACGCCGCCTCAACAAGGAAGCGAGCAGTCGCAGGGCGGAGATGCCAATGCAAACACCCAGACTAGTGCTGGTGGAAATGAGAACGCAGAAGCTGGCAGTGGAGAGACTCCACCAGCTTCTGGAGAACCAATGGAGACCGAAACTCCATCAAAAGCCGCATAATACTGTGATGGATAGTGGTGGTGGTTAGAAAATTTGGTTCCTTGCATTAGTACTTTTGAGCCTGAGACAGACTTCCGGCAAGCAGGACAGACGGCATTTTGGAATTAGCACGCAAATGTTGCATTTCTATAAACGTTTTTTTTTTTTTTTTTTTTGGATTTTTTTCAACAGTTGGGCGGTCTGTTAAATTTCATGGCTCGGCAAAAACTCCCTAGAATCCGGTTTTGAAAGGAGGGGGGCTTCAGAGGAGAATACCTGAAGACTCGGAGATCTTTGTCGGGTGTAGACCCGAGTTCGAGTTAAAAAGCTTTCAAGGGGTTCATTGTTTGTATGTCTCTAGATTATTTACATGGATATTTCGGATTTTTGTCACTATTTTTCATCATTTCATCAAAGCTCTCTTTCGTTGAAAGATCCTCTGTGAGTGAAGCAGCCATCGGGTATATCTGAAACTATAAAGGAAAGCGAAACCTGCAGCAGGCGGTGCTAACATAGCCATTTATGATTTGTGTCCGAATGCGGACCAGACAAGTATTTATGCCGCCCTATGCCAGTAGGCTCATATGGGCTAGACGGAGTTCTAATCTGATGCACGTAGTAGAAGGCCGTTGCCATCCATGGGTGTCTTTGCCATCTTTTTACTTCAAAAAATATCATAATTATATTCATTAAGGTAAAAATTATTTAAAAAATTAATAATACTAATAAATTTAAAATTTAAAATGTGATTAAGTTAAATATTTCTGTATTTGTCGGAATTCATTATTTTAGTGTTGTTGGATTAACATGTATATTTTTCACACTTAATTTAGTCCCAAGTTCATTATCATGCCAGACGTATTTGCAGTATTATTTCATATTTGGGATCTACGAACTCTATTTATAAATATCGACAGATTGAGGCGGTGGTTAATAATTTTAAAGAACCGTCGGATTGTGGACTGTTGCGTCTGAAGTTTGAACAAATGCACCTACAAGCACAGTGCTGATTTTGTACTTTATGTTGATAACATGGAATATAAAAAATTTGAGCTGTTGGCAACCCATTACTAGTGCTGAATTGGCTATTACCAAGTTGGTAGTCCTCGGCCCTGGAGTTGTCTTCAAACCAACTTCTGCAAATAGAGAATCGTTTTATCTGTGACAATTCTGCAGTTACAGCAATATGCTTGTTATTTAGAAGCACTGGATTCAGGAAAAGAGACAGTCAATGCTTGTGGAGACAAGGACATGAACAGACATAATCATTCATTGAAAGATAGCAAGAGATGATAAACAAATGGCAACGAAACTTACTGACCTCAAACTGAAGAATTGGCAGATATTGGGTGGCTACCATTAAAAAGAAAAATTAAAATATGATTGACACTTGATGGAAGATGCCTACAGGGATGCAATTGTTATTGGAAATTTTATTACTCGTTCACTGTGGCCAGTGGAATAATCTATTGCATCACCAAATGGAACTGCGATGGCTTTAGGCCCCCATATAGTACAAGTAGCAGCAGTAAACAATCTAATTAACCTTGCACATAGTTAATCAGGAGTAGAAGCATCAACCACTGGCATTATCAGCAGAATTGTCATTCTCCTCATCAACACCTCGTCGAATTTTAGCTATCTCTGCATATGCACTCTCCATAATCTGCCTTTTCTGCACTTCCAAATCTCTATGAAAATCCATCCTCATCTTCTCTAATTTCAGCATCTGCTGCCTTCTACTATTCTCTATCTTCTCATATATCTTACTAAATTTCTGAATAGAATCTGCAAGTAATCTATATGAGGACACTTCATTGCGGTTCCTTCCAGACCTTCTCTTCTTGGGTGGAAGTCCATCTGAATCATCCTCTTCCTGACGAGGTGATTCCGAATTCCCTGGACTATCCCTCATCTCATCCAAAACATTTGCACGATTCAAGTATACTTTTGGATTCATGAAAACATACTCCCCTGAGTCCAATCCACATGAAAGTCCACCTTGCTGTGCAGATGTGGACATTAGCATATCCATTTTCTTGAAATAAACCCATTTGCTAGTTAAACCACCAGATTCAGAAAGCCTGAACTTCTCCTTCTTGTACTTCTTCTTCAGCGTATCCAAACGATTCCTACATTGGGTGTCTGTCCTTTCAATGTTTGATTCCTCGGACACCTTCTCCGCAACTTGTTTCCATTCCTCAGATCGAAGACTCTTCCTCCCACGCTGCAAGAATTTATCACCCCAAGCATCTAACAAAACAAGGCTTTCATGCTCAGTCCAATCTGTAAGTGGATTTCGCCCAGCAACTGATGGATTTTGCAATGTTGGAGCTGCAGCAGATGGGGCTGGCACACGAGGAGCAAATTCGTAACTGGAAGCTAAACTCCGCACCTTCTGCTTCTTTGGGTGCATTTCTAAATCATCATCATCAGTCCTATAAGAGTTCTGATTATCATCCTCATCATCGTCATCCTCTTCTTCATCGGCGTCTTCATTCTCAGCATCATTATCATCATCTTCAGCTTCCTTTTCCATGTACTGTAAACCATTATTTTCATTATTCTCACCACCTTCCTCCCCCAATTCTTCATCTTCTTCTCCCACACCCTCATCCTCATCTTCAATGTATTGATTATTAAGTGACCTTGAATATGGAGCACTCCTCACAGGAAGTTTTTGCCGGTTCGAAGAACCGTAACCCTCTTGGTGATTCATGGCATATGCGTCCTGTGGGTATCTTGCATCATCCTCAGTGTCGTCCATTCTTGAGGCAGAAATCAAACTCGAGAGGAAATTGAAATGCAAGGACAAGCAACGGCCTTCTAGTTCAAGGAATAACTATTGTTCACCCCATAAAAGCTTCATTTCCCACTGCAAATTGAAATGTACTTCAGTGACAACTCATTTTCAAGCTAAACCCAGCTCCAAAAACAGAAAAATCCATGAATCTTTCTCAAATATAACCCCTAGTTTCCTTTCCAAATAACAAATATTCTGGAGAGATAACACAAAATAACCCGAAAAGTAACAGCAGAATAAAAGAATCCAATCGCATCAAGCCTTGTCCCCCCTAAGAAAACAAACCTTTCTATTTCAAGATGATCTAGCCCAACTATTCCATCAAAGCCCTCAAATCTTGAGCTCAAATTCACCACCTTCTTTCTTTCAACAATACCAATTGCCTGACCAAAAAAACCAAAAAATAGAAAAAACCCATGATTTAATATTCTGAAAGCCGGCCAGAAAAAGCAACTATAAATCTGAAATCAAAATACAAACAAAGATTCCCAAGGCTCTTACCTCAAAGAAAAATCAACACCCAGCTCCAAAGAGAAGCCAAAGTTTCAAACTTTCTACAAATTCAACCAATTCTAAAAGACCCCAGATTCAAGAAGTGAGGAAAGATTGAGATTGACACACCAATTCGGGAAAAGAGTTGCATGTAGAGAGAGATGCGAGTGATAAATAATAAGTTTTTTTTTTTTTAATTTAATTTTAATTTTTAACAAAGTTAAAATGGCCTTGGTAGATGCTAACATGCGCCTTGTGTTTGATGTGCTTTTTCCATGGGCCAGAGATCCAAAATTCAAGGCCCATAGATAGTTCTAACTGTTAGAGGAAATATTGTACGGACTTGAATTTTTTTTATGCCAACTAACCACTAAATGCTGTGGTATAGTCGTTAAAAATTCATCTGTTTCTATGTTAAAAATCATGGATTTGAACTTCTATTAAAGCATTCGACAAAATTAAATATAAATTCATATAATTTGTTTTTTTTTTCAATTAATACAATATTTTTTAGTGGGATTGTAAAATATTATTATATTTTTATATTTTTGTTATAAAAGGATTTTGTTTTTTACACAAAATAAACATAATTTATGAAAAGTATTATAATAATGTTACCTTAATTACTTGTTAAGATTCTCGCATCTATGTTATGAAGTCTAAATGAAAAATGAATATTTGCCTTCGCAATTCCACTTTATAGTATTTTAAGTTGCGACCAAAAATTCCCAAAAAGAAAAAAAAAAAAGAAAAGAAAAGAAAAGAAAGAGAAGATGAAGGGTCGTAGACCTAAAATGAATACCAAACCCCTTTATCAATTACCGTTGGACAATATTACATGGGGTTAAAAAAAGGTCTTTTTATTTTAGACTGATTTTTACAAAATTATGGAGCACTAGAAATTACAATATAGTAATTATATCCATTTTGCCCAATTTAACTATATATTTTACTATCATCTTCCCATTGACATGTAAGGTTTTTTGATTGATTTATGAAAAATACGTATGATCTAAAACTCTTAAGTTATCTATGCTAAAACTTTGGATTGCATGGTTTTTAAATAGCACAATTTGGGATCATTATATTTAAGAAATTTTTGTTATAAGATGTTCTTTTCTTTTTAAGGTTAAAAAAGAGGTAGAGTCCAAAAACATCTCACTCTCATCCAACACAACACATATTTAAGTAAGGAACTTATCCAACCACATTAAAAAAAAAATTTAACTTTTGAGAAACATCACCACTAATATAAATATAAAAGTAAAATTATTCATTAATATTTTTATTTAATATTTTTATAAATAAAATTTACATTAACATGTAATTATACACAAATTTACAACTAAAATTTTACAAATTTTATAGTTAATAGTCAAAGTTTATAGGACCTAAAATGTGAAAGTCAAGGAGGTGTGGTGAAACAGGATCTTGATTTCACATATTATATATGATGTCCACGTGTCAAACACGTGTACAAATATCCTAATCCTAACGGTAACTAATAAAAACTTCAAAGTTATCCGCTTCTTCACGTGACAGATCCGTGTCGCGGGGCTCAGGAACTAAGGGTCCCACAAGCTCGTCCATATCCACCGTCACATTATATGAAGTTTCCTGCGGGTGATCTCCCGCTGCGCGCGCCGTTGGATTGGCATCAGAAAACTAAACCCGCGTGATGATCATCATTTTTCTTTCTCTTTTTTCTTTAATTTATAAAAATATTTTCTTATAGAATTTTGGAAAAAAAAAAAAAAACCAACTATCATCCATTGTTACTTTTAAAATTATGAATTCAATTTTTTATTTTAAATATTTTTTTGCAATTAAATATTTATTTATAAAATTTATTTTTTTAATATAAATTGGCTCAGGTGTGTGGGGTCCAGCCGTTGGTTCCCACTAAATCATGAACCTGATGGGGACCTTAACGTCGTTAAAAAATTCGCTGTTTTTGGGTCCCACCGTGTGTGTGTGTGTGTGTTTTTTTTTTTTAATAAAAATTCCGCATTTGGAATAATCAAAACAGCAAATAAACTGTCAAATAATTATTTTTGGATTACCTGAAATAAATTATATTCGATGGAATAATAAGTCAATTTTATGATTTTATCTGCTTTTCCTTAAATCAATGTATTATTGGTTTGTTGACCTAAAATCAGTTGTTGAGAATCATAAATATGTGTTAAAATGAAAAATACAATATATCGTATTAAATTAAAAAAAATAAAACTTTCACATTATATGATAAATAAAAAATAAGAAATAAAAATTTTATTAAATCATTAAATTGAGTCTTGAAGTACATTTCAATAGTAGAAGATATAACAGCCAGTTTTAACAAATATAATGAATTGTAAAATTTAAAAAGAACAATCTTTTAGGACAATATTAAAAAAAATAAATAAAGACTTAAATTTAAAAAGATGAAATAAATGAACTTTTATATAATGACTTTGTGTGAATAGATTTATCTTTATTTCTTATGAAAAATAAAAACTTTACATGTACTTGGTCGACAAAAAAAAGGTAAATTCAAAAATAAAAAAATTGAACACAATCAAAAAAAATTTAAAATTTAAATTTAATTATTTTTATATTTATCATATTGAATGCAATTTTAATATGAAGTGATATAATACAAATAAGATTGTATTTATAATAAGATGAAGTCGATTTATATTTTAAAAAATATGTAATTTGTAGTTTGATAATCAATAAGAAAATTTGATAAAAAAGGGACAAAAAAAAATGCACTTCATCTTCTTCTTTTATTTTTACTCGTAGGATTAGTTTATTAAATATATTAATTTTTATAATTTTTATTTTCAGTATCATATATCGATATTACAGAGATAAATTTCATTTTTCAAGTAATAAAACTAGTTAAAACTTAAAAGACCCCGAAGTGAAATTGCAATATTAGTTTCTAAGTTTATAAGATATATATATATATATATATATATAATTTATTTATTTAGATAAAGCCCGGACCCAAACAGCTCCTCAGAAAGAGTTAAAACCAAAGTCATCGCCGTTAGAGCCGCACCTGAGACGTCTAGTTTTGTCCTTTTGTGCTGACTCCTCTTGAAAAAAGCAAAGGATAAAGAGGTAAAAAGGATAAACTTTTTTTTTCTCTTTTTTTATACACAAAATTGTATAAAAAAATATAAAAGAATAGACGCACCGATCAATAAAGACAATTTAATTTAATATAATTATATCATAAGAATATTTAGTATTTAGTATTAAATAAAAAAAAAAAGTTCATAAAAGTAAAATAAGTTATTATATAAAATTTAAATAATATCAAATATTAACACATCACTATATCTGTTTCAGTCGACCGGATGATGCGTCTAAGTTAATCAGGTTCATTAGTACAAGTTCATAGCACATGCTCGCACCATTAATTTGTGGACCCAATGGTGGGTCCGGTCCTTCTGGGTCCACATTTCCAAGTTCAGTAGGGTACAATTTGTTGGGCTGTGAACGTGCACACATTATAAGTCCAGGTGAAATGTTAGGGTGTGAATCCGAGTATCAATGTTCTGGTCTATGCTAATGCCACAGACGCATCAAACGTTAAATCCCCTGATTGAGATTTTACCTAACTCATTTCTTAGCTCGTGTCTTTATCAATTAATGCTAACCATAATATCAAGTACTGCTATGATTGTGTGATAGCTGTGGTGTTGGTAAAATCATTGACTTCTCTCGTGTTAATAGCATCATTGTCTGTGCAAGAACAGAGGAAAAAAAAATAAAAAAGAAGATATATATCATAATTTGCTAAATTATGTTATTGAATGAATGAATGATTAGTAATTATAATTATTATTACCATTTTTTTATAAATTTTCTTAATTGCTCATAAAATATAATGTTTAGATAATATTTACTAACAAACAGTAATTTATGCACTTCAAAATGATTGTTCGATATCTTATTGTTGGAGAGTATAATTGATGTTGACCATTGTACTAAAACAACGTAATTAAACATTAAAATACACAACTTTGTATTATGGTTTATTAATTATCATAATTATTTAAGAGTGCAAGTTGCATTAGACCATAATTTGTAATTACAACCAAATTACTTCCACTTTTTCCTAATAGTCTTAATATTCTTTTTTTTTTTTTACTACAAAAGAGAATAAGAGAATTTCACATGGAACTAAGAATATTAATATTTAATTATTTTATAAAAAAATTGATTTTGATGTATTAAATTTCTACAATATAATTTTTAAAAAATATTAAACATATATAATTTTCCTTTTTTTTGTAATTAAATATTTTATACAACTCAAATTTATAATCCCAGCGTTACACTAATTTTACTCTTCTTAATCCATATTTCATGTCAAAATCTCTATTTTATGTCAAAGTAGAATTCAGTTGGTAGTCAAACACAAGGTCTCTAATAGTATTTCATAATCAAGCCATGAAAAAAGTCAGAAAAAGAAAAAGAAAAACAATTCCTGATAGATATCAATCATGGTTGTGTCCCATTGGCTTACAATTTCATTGGGTGTAAATGTTCCACACATAAAAAAAACCACTTTTGTCCTCTACACTCAAACTAAGAATATTCGTACTTTGATCCAAATTGTGTGCCACGCGTATTTCTTTCGTTTAATAGAAAGAGAGAGAGAGAGAGGGGGGGGGAGAGAGAAGTATATAAGAAACCTCTGAGCTTCAATGGTTTATCTGATTGGGATGCAAAATACTGTGAAACATGAAAAATATATATAAATTAAATAGAAAAGTACAGTGATAGAGTTTGTCTAGGAGAAAGTTTTGAACTTTGTTAATGTCAATAGTACCCATCTTTACTTGTGCTTGATAATCTCCTCTGACTCTCCTCTGGAGGTGAGAAGGAGCAGGAGGAGGGAGTATCCCAGGTGGGTTCTTGATGTTTTCACTATTTTTCTTTTCTTTTTTTTTTTTAAGTGTTTTTCTTGAGTTTAAGTGATCCATAAGCATAAAAAATTCATAGGCATCTGCTAAAGTTTGTGTCTTGGGTCTCAATTCGATGCAATTTTTTTTTTTTCATTTTCGGACAATTTTGTGTTTTGTCTGTGTCTTTGGGTTCTTATCTGATGCAAGGGTGGATAATTTTCTTGTGAGATTAATCTGATATTGTTTTGAGACACGCTTTTGAGGAGTTTGAAAGATGATGTAACCAATTTTCTTTGCTGGTGTTCGAAGCTTTTATATATTTCAGTTTCTGTAAACGTTTGTTTTTCAATTTGTTTGTTTTGCAGATCCCAATTTTTATTTATTCTACTTCTGATCCTTTTAGTTTGTGGCCTTCAATGAGATTTCCTCTTGAACTGGGATTTTGAGACAGATAGCATTTGGGCTATCTTAATCTTGATCTGCTGTAAATTCTGTTCAGATCATTTCCTAGTGCTTGTTTTTGTTCCTTAATTGAGTGCCAAAACAAATAATCAATGTATCAGTTCTTTGCCCGGAAAATTCAATTTGTTGTTGCTTTCTCGGAATAGGGGCTTAGAAATTTTTGCTAGTATCAATTTTAAAGTTTCACTGTTGATTGGATGTTAAGAGGTTCCCAAGCTTCATTTAGCATTTTCTTTGTTCTCCTTTTTGGTCTTCTTCCATTTGATTCCTTCTTCTGGCTTTCTAATGTGACTGCTTGGGCTATTCATTATTCAACATTATTACCACAGGATCCTTATGGGATGTTACATCAACATATACAAGCATCTGTCTCATTTTTGGGCTTTTTGGAGGTCATCTTTCTGGCCTTTCTGCATACTAAATGTTTACAGTTTTGGCATTAATTATTGAATTTAACAACTACCATTAGTCTTTGATTTTATCTACCTTAACTATTGCAGTGGGAAATAGCGGTTTTGTACATTAAGCTTTGAGACGTAATTGATGATTATCATGAGAAGAAGCTGATAACCCTTTTATCAGATGGCCAATTCTGCTTCAGACTCCTATTTTCACTCTGATAAATTGGGCCTGAGGCGTATAAGCAGCTCGTTATTCAATATTCCTGGTTTCCTTGTAGGCTTTAATGCTAGAAGTTCATCTGATATTGATTCAGCTTGGAGCCCTACGTCTCCACTCGATTTCAGTTTTTTCACAAGTCTTAGTAATCCATTTACCCGCAGGCCTCCAAAATCTCCATCCCAAATTGCAAACCAAAAGACGTGGGATTGCAGTAATGTAGGTCTTGGCATTATAAATTCTCTTACCGAGGAAATCAAGCCAACTGGTGAAGTTCTTGATTCAACAAGGAAGAAGAAGCATATAGTTTTTGGTCCACAGGTGAAGACTGAGGATCCTGTGAGATCCAATTCTCTCCCAAGAAATTATGTAATTTCACTACTATCCCAGATTGGAAGTCCTAGCTTCCAATCCAGCAAAGCAGACGAGGAAGTCTTATCAGAGAACAGAAATAAAACCATGTTTAGTCTGCCATTGACAATACGTGGTGGTTCAACTGGCAAGCATTTGGATATCAAACCGTGTTCCCAGCCAATGCCAGTTGGCTCTAGCCAAGGACATATTGGTTCTCTCACTGTACGAGACATTGAACTTTCTGAGGACTATACGTGTATAATTTCTCATGGTCCAAACCCCAAAACAACTCACATTTTTGGTGACTGTATTTTAGAATGTCATGCAAGTGAGTTGTCCAATTTTGATCAGCCAACAAATATAGGGGATGAATTATCTCAAGAGGCTAAGCATCTGGATGGCACACCCCTGCAACCATCCAGTGAGTTCCTGGGCTTCTGTCGCTCTTGCAAGAAAAAGTTGGAGAACAGTGATGACATTCATATATATAGGTAATGTTGCAAAAATCTGTTAATGAAGTTCCTAATTTTGTCAATGCTAGTTATTATCACTCACACTGCCTGGCCTTTGATAATTTGCAGAGGTGAGAAAGCATTTTGTAGTTTTGATTGCCAATCTGAGACATTGTTTGCTGAGGAGGAAGCCGAGAAAACTTATGATGATTTTTCCAAAGGCTCCCACGAGTCGAGTTACCATGAAGACCTTTTTTTGATTTCGTAATAAGCTGCTATTTCTTGACTCGGGCACTCGTGTTTCAATGATAAATAAGATGGATCATCTGTTACAGAAGAGCTGTCACCGAGAATCTGTTTGCGGCCATGGATGATTCCAAGCATTAATTATGCCTGTTCACTGTCTTGTTTCAGTTTTTTGTTGTTTTGGTGAGTCCTGGGTTGCAGCAGCACAGAGTTTCTTGTTATAATTGGGGCATAGACATTAACTTTTTTTTGTTTTTTTTGGATGTTATCTTTCTATAATTTTGATTAGATGAGATTTGAAGTGGCCAAGAGCACTCACTCATCAGTTTTCCTTTCATGGTCTTTTCCTTGCATTTTACCCGGAGTTTATGTATTTGCCTTTTGAACCTGCTGAACTCATTTCTATGACATGAGCTAGTGGAATGTTGTTCTCCCTTGTAGGCATTCCTTCTGCAGCATTTATGTCTAGACTTTTCATGTTATTATCTGTTACATCTTAATTTGACCTCATTCACCAAATCCGTGGCTTCTTCCCTTTTAAGTTTCTTAATTGAATCTGCAGCATTTCTTTCATATGAACTAGATCTTACATGTAGCACACCTTTGTGGACTGCTTTTGTTGATTGATTTGTTACTTGAACAAGAGGGGAAGGACAAGTCTTAGTGTAATGATAAAAAACAGTTCATTGTGATTCGGAAGTTACAAATTCCAATCACCAAAACAACTTCTTTGTGATTAAGAGAGAGAGTTGCATAGATTTTTCTATTGTTAAGAAATGAGAACGCTGACTTGAATTTGTGACCAATCATGAGCTCATTGAACTTAAACATTATATACCTATTTCAATAGAACCATTTGAAAATTGGACACAATGCATTGAAGCTGTATGATAATTAAAATCTTGAAGGAAACGCCAACATGTTGGACAGCCAATTTTTTGAAATGACCACCATTGGTGGCCTGTCGCAATTGCCTTATCCCGTGAAGCTTTTCAGACCCACCTTGCCCCGCAGGTCAATGACTAAGATGCCAACCATCCAAAGTGGTGGGGTCATTACAATTGGATAGTAGATATCACCTGTGGATGCTGAGTGATAAGCTATTAACAGTGGAGCGAATAGGCAATGACTCACAAATATATATATATATATAACGTATCTCAGTTTCAGAATGGACGCCTCAAATTAGTTAAGGAAAAATAGAAAATGCTTACTTGAGATAACAATTCTATTTGTTTAAGCAAAAAGGGCCAGTGTTGTAGAAATTGAGATAACAATTTAGAGATGTATTGGAGTCATATGAAACGGAGAGGGGTATTGCATTGCATTATGATGTGGGGGTAGACATGGAAAAGTAAAGGATAATGAAAATTTCAAGATATTAAAATCAATTAAATTGGATTAAAAAATCGTCATTTTAATTTTCAAAGTGCACTCAATTGATTTTAATTTTGAAAATTTTATAGTGTTTAGATATATTTAGATATATAATTATAATTAATAGTATAAACATGAAAGGAGGCGCGCGAGGCAATGACGTGGCATTTTGGCATTCACAAATTGAAGATAAATGGACCTCTTGCTTACTTGGCAAATCCCTATTGGTTCAAATAAACATAAAAAAGCCGATATCCAAATGACGTGGACCTCATTCAAAAGAACCATGGCAGCACAACCAATTACCAAAATGACGTATATGGTGCTGGAAGTTGCAACTTTCGGAATTAGCACAACATGGAAAAAATGAGATGGAGACACAGAAATATAAATTACAAGAAAATCACTAAAATTTTTTTGTTGATTAAATTTGAAGGCAATATATTATTCAAATGTTTTAGATAGATATTGAAATTTAATGACAAAGTAAAATATAAATATACATATTAACTCGAAAGAAAAATAATATTAGAAATTAAAACTTTAAAAAATAATTTTTTATTAAGTCTCGTGAACAAAAGATTGTGAGAACTTATGGTCATGAAAAAAAATTTTTAAAAATTTAATCTTTCAAAAAACTTAAGCCTATATGTGAATATTTTTTGGAAATATTAAAAACTTTTTATTTTCCATCTCAATTCTCAAGTAATTGCCCCAACCCGTGAGGCCATTTATGCCAGTTCTAGAAGCCGTATCCTAAAACTAGAGAGAGGGAGAGCGAGAGAACCTCTGTAGCCATCCTTGTCCATTTTTTTATCTCAGTCAAGAAACCAAGAGGCACAAAAAATACCAAAAAAAAAAAAGCAATGGGCTTTGCAATGGGAAGCTCAACATCTTATCTGTTACAATCTCAGTTTCCCTCCTTGTCTTCTTTTACAATGACCAACAGAGACAGTAATTCAGAGGCTTTGAGAAAGAAGAGAGCAACTATAGTTGCTTGTAATTGTATGCGCCAGGACGACTTAGATGACACCTTTTTCAGCAAGAGGAGAGCAGTTCTGTTTCTGGGCATTTCGGTTCTTCCATTGTTTCAACCTAGGGCCAGAGGTCTTGCAGGTTTGATTTCAAGTTAATTCCTTCTTTTTTCTTTCCTTTCTTTCCCCTTTTGAATTTAAGAGTTTCTTGCTTTATAGTGGGTTTAGTGTAAGAAAGATTGGATTTTGACTAAGACTTTATTGAAACGTTGGTCTGGGTGAAATGGGTTCGTTTTATCTCTTGTGTTCTTGCCTTCCCAAGTTCTTGGTTCTTGATGTCGTTAATATATCGGAATTTAAGTATTTAGTTGGTTCTTGTAGTTTGTGATGCATTAATCTGTTGAAATTGGCAGGTCACATGGTTCATCTTGTCCCTTTCTTTTCTCTTTTGAATTTAAAGTTCCTTGCTTTATGATGGGTTTAGTGTAAGAAAGCTTGGTTTGTGGCTGTTGTTTTATTGAAATGTTGGTCTGGGTGAAATGGGTTCTTTTTATCTCGTGTTCTTGCCTTCCCAAGTTCTTGATTCTTGATGTGCTTCATATATGGGAATCTGACTATTAGTTGGTTCTTGTAGTTTTTTTATGTAATTTAATCCGTTAAAATGGGCAGGCCACATTTCTCCTATAGTTGTGTGTTTTATTGAAAGAGAACCTTATAGGGTTCTTTGATTTTGGGTACTGGATTACACCTAGTTTTGATAATTTCTGAGAGTAATTTGATGGGTATGATGAGTTCAATATGAAGTCAGCAACTTTCTGGATTTTATTATATGTTTATATCTAGCTTAATCAAATTCCACTCTTTGCCGGCCTTCAAAGTTTTGAGTTGAGATTTTACCATGTTTGATTGTTATTGTGTTTTCAATATTGTGGTTTTTGGTGTTGAATGTGGTATATCACCCATGGTTAGAGTGGGAAAACTTAATTTAACAAATTATGTGTAGTCATGTGCTGGGATATTTTGGTTCACCCAAATGTTGAAGTTGGAGCAAGTAAATACTCTTAGATCAATGCAACTACGAAGTCAAGATATCTAGTTAGCACTGATTTTGACCAAATCAATAGGTGATCATACAGTACAGAGAGCTATTACAACTGGCTAATGTAGGAACTAGAAAACTATAGCCATCCAAAACTGGTTGTTTTGAAACTAAATATCAGCATCAAATGTTTTATATTCAGTGAAATTTCATAATACTCATTCATGAATGGAAAATCCAATTCATTGTATGATTATAAATGGCCCTACTCTCATATCTTTTGGTAACCAGTACACAGAGAATGTCTGCTATATATAAGCCAGACTGCCATTTAAATTTTGGCATGTGCTTAGGTTTTATATGAAACAGATATATGTGAAAATTGAATGCAAGGTTCAGCCCTAATTTAGAGGATAATTTCTCTTTAAGAACCCATTCACTGAAACTTGCTTTTTAAGGAGAGTGGTTTATGAATCTTGTTAGTTCTCTGATGCTGTGTTGGAGATCTTATCAGCTTGTCTACTTTTGCAACTGAAGAGAATTTAGTATTTCCCTGAACAAATATTTTCTTGGGCATGCAGTTTTCTCGTTCTTTGATCACTTCATTTGGTGCTGGACTCTTGTCTTATAAGCAAGCAACGTTTGATGAGATTTCTCATGATCCCCAACGTCCACAAATAATGAACCATCTGGAAACCTTTGTTCAATTAAGTAAATGACTTGAGCCTCATGCTTAGTTTCAGGATTGCATATATAAGTGACATGGCATATATATTCTATCCCTGACAAAAATCCAAACTACGTATCATGATTTGGCCTCAATCCTTGGTGGAGTTTGTTCTGCTACTGCTTGTTTCTGCCATCCACACCAATGTCTTATGATTGTTATTCATAGTTTTTTAAGCATTTACTTGTTTTGTTACAGAAGACAATGACCTGAAGACACAAGAGGAAAACCAAAAAGGAGAGGTATGGATCTGGTTCATTTTCAAATAATTTCATCCCATTAATTTTTGTTATTTTTTAATGAATTAAAGTGAGCCGTGTTTATGGACAGCTACCAGTTCAGAGATACACACCACCAAACTCCTTTCTTTCTATTCTGAATGGAGTTGGTATATTCAGTGTTGGCATTCTTGGTGCACTTTATGCATTGGCTCGGAAAGAAAAAAAAGATGCCGATGCAACAATAGAATCCGTAACTCTTCTCCTTTGTCAAGTTTTTCATAGTATGCTTTTGCCACTTTTTTTTTTTTTTTTCCTGACAAAAAGGCTGTTTCCATGCATAAATTCAAAGGCTACTGTCTTTAAAGTTTCTGCCAAAGTTTTGGATTGATATTTGCTAGTCATTAATGAAATCCTTGGCTGAGATGAACAGATGTTGGACAAAGTGAAAGAAAAAGAAGCTGCCATTGTGTCCTTAGAGAATAATTTTGAGGCAAAGCTGTTGTATGAACAGGAAGAACGAATGAAGCAACTCAAGAAGGCAAAGGAAGAGCAGCGGCTTCTAGCCAACCAACTAAACTTGGCTACCAGTACAATTAATGGGTTGGGACAAGAACTAAAAAGTGAGAAAAGAGTAGTCGAAGCACTGAAAACTCAAGTAAACTGTCTAGAGACTGATCTTTCAAAGGCTGCAAAAGATAAGAACTCTCTAGAACAGGAACTTAAGGAAAAGCTCAATTCGATTGATGTATTGGACGATAAGATTAACCTGCTTAGCTTGGAGCTCAAGGATAGGGAAGACACTGTCCAAACTCTCAGCTCTTCACTTGTCAAAAGGGATTTGGAGTTGAAAGGCTTGGATTCAACTTGCAAGCAGACAAAAGATGAACTAGCTAATGCACACTCAGAAATGAAGGAGCTGAAAGATGAGCTGCTGAAACATGCAAGGGAACTGGAATTAAAGAATTCTGCAGTAGATGAACTAAAATCAGCGGTGAGCTCTCTATCAATAGAGAGAGATGAATCTTATAAGAAGCTCAATGCTATTAGGGAGGAGTACAAGGATCTTAAGTCATCTGCTGAAAAGAAGGCAGCTCTTGATGCTAAGACGTTGCAAGACAGAGAAGATGAGCTTCACAAACTAAAGGAGAAGCTAGAGGTTGCTTTGAATGAAATAAATCAAAGCCTAGCAATGATTGCAGATCTGACCAAGGAAAGGGAAGATTTAAGGGGACTGCTTGATGCGGAATCAAGCAATGTGAGGAATTTGAAAGATGAACTACATATCAGTCAAGAGGCCGTCGGAAAGTCAAAAAGTGAGGCATCTGGTCTAGCTAAACAACTAAAGCAGTCAATAAATAGATGCAATGAGCTTGAGGCTGAGGTTGACAGAGTTAATGCTGAATTTGCTGAAGCTACAGAAAGACTGCAAAAGAATCTTGAGAAGGAGAAACAGAGTGGTGAAGCATTAGCCAGTGAGCTCTCCGTGGTGAAGGAACAACTGAAGAAAAGTAAAGAGGAGCTGCAAAAAATGTCTAGTGAACTGGCTGTTGCGACGGAAAATCGTGGTAATATACAGAAGGAATTGACAGATGTCTATCAGAAAGTGGAAGTCACAGCCAATGAACTACGAGAAGAGAAGAAAGTAGTTTCTTCTTTGAATAAGGAAGTACAAGACCTTGAGAAGCAAATCTTAAAAAACGATGAGGCAAGAAAATCCCTTGAAACAGACCTAGAAGAGGCAACTAAATCACTTGATGAAATGAACCAAAATGCACTAACACTTTCTGGAGATCTAGAGGGAGCTCATTCTGTGATATCTAGTCTCGAAGATGAGAAACAGTTGCTTTACAAGTCCCTTACAGATCACAGGAACGCATCAAAAGAGGCACGAGAGAATTTGGAAGATGCTCATAACATTGTCATGAGGCTTGGCAAGGAAAGGGAGAGTTTGGAGAATAGGGCAAAGAAGCTTGAAGAAGAATTGGCATCTGCGAAGGGCGAAATATTGCGTCTGAGGAGTCGAATGCATTCATCAACAACTCGCATAAATGATCGGCATTCGGGGAAAGGCGAGGCTCGAGGGTCTAAAGTTGTTGTTGATGCAAGGAAAACTAGTAGAAGGAGAAGGGACAGTAGTAGTGACAAATGAGTTTGTGTATGATAGATATGATCATTTTTTTCAACCTTTGAGCTATATGGTTTAGTTTTCTTGCATCTGTTCTGGGATTTCTTCGAAAAATTCTCCACATTTTGTACTGTATAAATGTGTGCAGTAATCGAAATGTCTGCCTAGAACAGTTTTATACCATCTGCATATCGCTGGAAAGCACAAACATCATCCTAGTCTGAAAGAGGCAAGCTTTGCTTTGTTCTGGGTTATTGGCATTAACTAAATAAAAAGCCCTTTGGTCGTCATTCAGAGGATATATCAATGGCTAATAATTTAAATATTT
>CM034061.1:3156284-3217703 GCA_019804595.1 Bruguiera parviflora | reverse complement strand
TTTTTCGCAAATAACTATTGGTTTCATATTTATATCCATTGAATGTAGGATAATTACTGTTGAATGCATATTATCACCTCCATCAACCCATTCAACTGGTTGAAAAATGCATGCTTACTCAACATTATAGTATTGCTAAAAGCTATATAAAATGGTAGGTATAGATAGTTTTAGGACACTGATATATAAGGTAAATAAATCCTTCAACATGAACACATAAGGTAAGAAAAACAAAAAGAGTCATGTGCCAACCCTGGCTTTGCCTTGATTAATGAAATAACCCAAAAAACCTCTAGTGTAAGCCAAAACACACATCTTTGTTTGTGTTTACATATCACAAATGAAAACTTTCACAAACTTCTGAAAATTTTCTTTCTCCAAAAAGGAAAATAAAATAAAACACAAAAAAATTAAGAAACTAATGTATTAGAAATTGCCATAGCTTGAGGCCATTAGTGTCATTTCAAAGACAATTCCAAAGGCTATACATCCAAAGACACAAAACAAGAAATCAAAAAAACACACACAAAAACAAAAGAAAGCAAAAAGTCAATGGGCTTTGCAATGGCAAGCTCAACATCTTATCTATTACAGTCTCAGTTTCTCTCCTCTTGTTTTACAAGAACCAACAGCAACAACATGCTTGCACTGGCAAAGTCAAAGAAAACGGCAATTGCAGTTTCTTGTAATTGCATGCGAATGGATGGCAGAAAGGACGCCAATTTTTTCAGCAAGAAGAGAGTGGCTCTCTTTCTGGGTGTTTCAGCTATGCCATTCTTGCATCTCACCGCCAAAGCTCTTGAAAGTTAGTTCTTTTATTTTTAAATTTTACTAATCAATCATCCATATATATATATATATATATATATATATATATTTGGACCTTAATGAAAAGCAGCTCAGGATATCTGCTCTTCAATAATTTAATTTGGTCAAGGAGCTGTTTTTGTAGCTTGGGATGTATTCCATCAAAGACAACTAGGTAATATTAAAAGGGTTTGAAATATTAAACTTAAAGTTTGTCCTAAGACTGGATTCACTGGAAAATTAAGCATGAATAATCTTAAGGAGTGCTTCCAGATGAAAAGGGTCAAAATTGAAGTACCTGCAATTCAATTGTGTTGAGCTTCATGCTTCAGTTGCAGCAACAGAAAAAACGCGTTCCCCAGTGCGCGAGGCTCTGCATGTGTGCAGTCTATTGGAATAGTCAGATATACACAGTCTTACCTTTTTTTTTTTTTTTTTGTAAAAATTTTTTTTTATGACCTGAATTCGTGAACTCCAAGCTTTAGGTCTATGCCACAATGGCATAACATTTTGGTAACATTAAGGCTCACACTTCCTTTAGTTGCAGGGATGCACAACCAGATGACATGGTATCTATTATGTGTGTCTCTTAAAAAAGTGTGAATTCATGTCCTCTGCTATTGCTGATTTGCTATTGTTTATTGGCATTCTGTATGAACATCTTATCCTACATTGTTTAATCAATCTATTTATTTTAGTTCAGAAGATGATGTCCCAAAGGCATGGAAGCGAGATAAAAAAAGCAGAGGTCTGGATATGTTTATCCATTTTACGGCCAATTTCAGTACACTAACTTTTGTTGTTATTAAATGCAGCAGTTCAAAGATGTGCACCAGCAATACCATACCCTTGGCCGTATATTCTGAACGGAATCGGAATAGTTTGTGCTGTCATTTTTGGTGCACTTTATTTCTTGTCCCTCAAAGAAAAAGAGGCTGCTAATGCAAAGACAGAATCTGTAAGCTGCTCACGTCCTTCTATGTGAACTTTTCGTTGCGCAGCCTACTGCTCTAGTGTCACTGCTAAAGGTTTGGATTATTAGTTGTCCGTACTTTAACAAAATCTGTGGTCCCAACTGCACAGATGAAAAAGAAAGTGAAAGAAGCAGAAGTTGCCCTTGCGTCCATGGAGTCAAAGCTGATGGAGAAGGAGAAAGAAGAAGTAGAGCAACTCAAGAAGGCAGAGGAAGAAATAAAGCAGGCTACCGGTAAAATTACTGGGTTGGAACTAGAACTAGCAAGTGAGAAAAGGATAGGGGAAGGGCTTAAAGCTCAAATAAACAGGTTACAGGCTGACCTCTCAAAGGCAGGGGAAGATAAGAAGTCTCTACAACAAGAACTGAAGGAAAATCTCAGTTCAATTAAGGCCTTGGAAGAGAATATTAACCAGATTAGTTCACAGCTTAAGGACAAGGAAAACATTGCTCAGAGTCTCAGGTCTTCACTTGCTGATAAGGACTCGGAGTCGAAGGACTTGAAGGAGAAATTGGAGCTTGCTTTAAATGGAGCAAGTGAAAGCCAAGCAAAGATTGCAAATTTGACAAGGGAAAGGGAGGAATTGGCGGAACAACTAAAGCAGTCAATGAGTAGGAGCAAAGACCTCGAGGCTGAGGTTTCCAGAGTTCGTGCCGAGTTTAGTGAAGCTACAAATAGATTGCAGGAACAACAAAAGCAATCAATGAGAGGAAGCAAGGAGCTTAAAACTCAAATAAATGGTCTAGAGACCAATCTGTCGAAGGCTCGGGAAGAGAAGAAGTCCCTGGAACAAGAACTGAAGGCTAGGGAAGATAAGATTAGCCACCTTAGTTTACAGCTCAAGGATAAGGAGGGCATTATTCAAAGTCTTGGGTCTTCAGTTGATGAAAAGGATTCAGAATTGAAGAACTTGAATTCTAAGTGCATGCAAGTGAAGGACGAACTAACCAATGAACTCGCCCGAGTGAATTTGTTGAGAGGCGAGCTGCTGAAACAATCAAAGGAACTGGAAGCAAGGAAGTCTGTCATAAATGGTCTAGAAACCGACCTCGGAAAGGCTCAGGAATCTAAGAAATGTCTGGAACAAGAGCTGAAGGAGAAGCTCAATGCAATTGAGGCCTTGAAAGATAAGATGAACCAACTTAGTCTAGAGATCAAGGATAAGGAAGATACCGTTCAAAGTCTCGGGTCTTCACTTGCTGAAAAGGATTCAGAGTTGAACAACTTGAATGCTGCCTACACGCAAACGAGGGACAAACTAGCTAGTGCAAATTCAGAAACGAAGGAGCTGAAAGACGCGCTGCTGAAACAATCAATTGCACTGGAATCCTCAGAAAAGGAGGCAGCTTTCAATGCTAAGAAACTGCAAGAAGAAGAAGAAGACGAGCTTCAAAACTTGCAGAAGAAAGATTGCTGATTCAACTGAGGAAAACGAAGATGTTGGCAGAACAGACAAAGCAGTCAAGAAACAGGATCAAAGGGCTGCAGGCCGAGATTTCCAATGTTCATGTTGATTTTGCTGATGCTAGAAAAACATTAGAAGACATGCTTAATAGGGAGACAGCACGCCGTGATTCAATAGAGAAGGACCCAGATGAAGCTGGCAAGAAAGTGTGAAAAAACTGGCTGTTGTGACAGAACATCGCGATTGCTTAGAAAAGGAACTACAAAATTCTTAGAAATCCGACTTTTGCACTCGAATCCATCCATTAGACATAAACTACAAAATTATGCAGCAGTGGCCGACCTCGGGCTGTTCGCATGCATGTGTGTTCAAGTCCACGTCTCATCCAACTTGGTAGCCACTAAGTCACTCGCAGCGGTTAAATAGCAAAGCTACTTTGGAATCCATTAGCAAACACATTGCATTTCAGTCCATGCGGGTATGTTGATTGCTATCACTGATTGCAGGAAATCATTGATTTCTTCTAAAATAGAATTAATTTCAGATTGCGACATTCTAAAATGTGCTGTGGAATGTGGCAGTCGAACGATAAATACAAGGGGGCAATCAATTGACCCATTTGCCTTTTTTTTTTTTTTTTTTTTTGGGCCACAAAACAATCAAATAGCCTTCCTTTTTATTTCATAGGTCTATGCATAAACACAAGCGATACTGAGTAACAGGAAGGCATTGTGACAACTTGAATTATCACCATCATGTACACACATATCTATTTCTATTGTTTTTAATCTCGTGGCTTATTGCTTGCTTGGCTCCTTCCACTTCATTCTCTTCCGCAACAACAACAAAAACCAAATTAGCCCATTTGAAATAAGATTAATATATAATTTTATTCCCAATTTTGTATACTATATTAAATTTAGTCTAATTTTCAAAAATAAATAAAATAAAAAAATTAATAATTTATTTTTTTAAATAATAATTTTAACCAAAACCATTAAATTGAGTTAATAAAAAATATTTAGATTGCCGACGTGGCGGGGCAGCTAAAGTGTACAAAAGACAAAACAGTACCACATAACCTTAATTGGGTCAAACTTATGCCCAAATCTTCTTTTAAGCCCAAACGGTAATGACCCACATCTATTTTGAAAATAAAATTCATTTAAACATAAAAAATAAGTATAATTAAGTATAAATAACATTTTTACTGTAATATAATAAAATAAAAAACAAAACTCTAGTTCTTTTGATATATATATATATATATATATATATATATAGTTACAGAGTTAATAATTTAATCTGCATAGTTAATTTTTGTCTTTCTATTTTTGATTTTTCCCACAGAAAAAAATATTAATAAGAATAAAAAAGCAGATTCCAAGGTTCCCAAGTGAACTCAAGCGATTCTCCTCGCTACACCGCCGTGGATCGCGTTGCTTTCGCTACCAGTCTCTTCTTTTTCCTCCTCGCATTCCTGCAAGTGTCCTTCCTTACCTCCCCTCTCTCTTTCCCTCGCAATGGATCAATGCCATTTGTCTCACTAATGTTTGATGCACGTATGCCGATGCTCGGTGCTGGTGGTTTCTCCCTGAAGGTTTTGTTTTTTGTTTTGTTATGTTATGGATCAAAATTCTTTTTTCTTTTGTTCTTTTTTACTTAATTATGTTTATTTTTTGTGTTTAAATAAATTTTATTTTCAAAATAAAATTGGGTTATTACCGTTTAGGCTTGAATAAGATTTGGGCATGGGTTTGAGGTCACTCGGCTCCTTATTACCATTTTGTTTTTTATACACTTCAGCTGCCCTTTTTTATCACCATGTTATATTAACGACCTAAACATTTTTTGTCAAACTCAGTTTAATAGTCGATTTAAATTATTATAAAAAATCCTTATATTAGTAAACTATTATTTTTTAAATGTCTGATTAAACTTAATATAATGTGTAAAATTACAGATAAAATTATATACTAATCTTTTATATATATATATATATATTACAACAATAAAACTTAAAAAATGACTCAGGGATTTGAAAAGATGAAACTTATTTGACACCTAAATCTAGAGTAGTCAAACTTTATTCTGCAGATCGAGGGTGTAATCGGAACACCAGATTAAAAGAAGAATTTTAAGTTGAAATAACTGTGGATTGTTGACTAAATATGTGCTTATTAAGGCAGTCATTCAAGCAATAGCGACTTATATCACGAGTTGCTTTCTATTGCCAAAGACTCTTCGCTCTGAGCTGGTATTGTTGGTTAATCCATTTTGGTGGGGAAGCTCTGATGTAAATCAAAAAAAATCTATTGGTGTTCGTGGGACAAATGATTGAGTTAAAAGCACATGAGGGGCTAGGATTTCGTGACTTCTCGGCTTTCAATCATGATTGCTTGGTAAACAAGGCTGACGGCTTGTTTTGAATGGGGATTCACAGTTGGCCAAAACTCTGGAGTCTCGTTACTTCCCCGAACGTTCGTTTATGAATGCTGATTTAGGTAGCAAGCCTAGCTTATCCATGTATAGCTAATTGATTGTTCTTTCCAGAAGCTCTGCTAACCAACATTGGGGAGCAACCTGCAACAAAGCAAACGCATTCGGCCGGAGGAAACTCAATTGGAGCATGAGACAATGTTGCCAAAGCACCTCCCACGGAACCAACCAAATCGGGTCAGCTACAAGCCTCTTTTCGAAAAGAACAATCAATTAGCACATTACGAATTATTTTGGGCCACAATATAACCAAATAGCCTTCCATTTTATTTCATAGATTTAAACATAAAAGATAATTAGCAACAGGAAGAAAGGGTGACGACTTGAATTGCCAGAGTCATTACACGTATCTATCTTACTGTTTAATCTTTCCGCTTATTGCTTGCATCGATCCTTCGCTTCATTGTTTCCTGCAATACCTGCGACTATAACAAACAAAATAACAAACACCAAAAAACCCTTCTAGGATATCCGTATGCATTTTTAATTTTTTTGTTCAAACAGTTAAAAGATTCAAACAAAAAATTAAGAAATTTGTAACGATAAAACTTATTTGACAGCTAAATTTAGAATAATCGAATGTTTAGTCTAAAGATTATGAATGTAATTATAATATAAGATTAAAAGATGAATTTTTGAGTTGAAATAAGCATGGAGAACAGTGATATTATGCATCAAAAAATTAAACCAAAATAAAATTTTTGAAACAACCGAGAATGCACTGTTTTTGGATGAAGGGAAAAAAAAAAAAAAAAAGAACCTCCATATTTGCAAATGCAATGGCACCAACGAGCACATGGGGTTGCACCACCTCCGTATGCTGTACAGTTCAAATAGCAGCCCTCGTAGCAATCAGCACCGTGGGCAGTAGTAGTGAATAGCGTGAGCACAATCATAAATGCTAACATAAATCTCTTTGTCTCAGTTCCAGCTGCCATGACTACCTGATGCTTGCTTTAGTTCTTCCCCACCTTTTTTTTCTGTTTTCCCCTCTGATGTTAGGTTTGCTTCCTTGGTTACCCTCTTTTATGGTGCTAAAGCTCTCACGCTTGATTTGCTACTGTGAAGGAAGAAATATGGAAGGCATAGATCTTTCATGTTAGGAAATTCTCAAATGTAGAAATAATTCGATTCTAATTAGACTAAGATTACACTATTTATATTAGCATTTCCCAATTAGAAAATTTCTTATTTGATTCCAACGAGGAAGAAGATTTTGATAATACGTTAACTAAGATTATGATTTTTTTTAATTCAAAAATTTCTGATTTAATTAAGATTAGAATGACAATTAAAGTAGTATGCTACCCTTCCAATTTGCGAGGCCCAGTAACAAATCCAGGAATTTTACACAATAACAACAACAATTTGTAAGGTTACAAATAAACCGATATTATAATTTTGACATATTCAATTTAGAGTTATTAATCTTTTTCATAAATGTTTATAAAAAGATTATCAAGTCAATTAAAGATAAGAAATTTATTAACTTATTTGATTATTATTAAATTGGTACATATTACTCTATCAAAATTTAAATACACGTCTAAAAAAAATTTGTTAATACCCTAAAATTATGTTTTTTTTTTTTTTTACATCTAGGGGCACACTCTGTCATGTTTTGTGCAAATTATCACTATTAATACTTTCTTCCCATCTTACTACACATTTTTATTATATTTGTTGCTTATATTGTAATGTTTTGGTGAAAAGTTTAGATTTTAAAATTTTAATATTTTTTATTGTGTAAAATTTATATTGATGTCATTTTGACTAGACCATCACTATAGTGATAATATCCTAATTAGATCATTATTTCTAATTATAAAATACTCAAATCCTAAAGTTCTAACTGACATTTGAGATGCTTTGGACTTTCTATTAATTTCTTGGTGTATTTGGCAAGTGTGTCTTACATGGAACAACTGTGTTTGGAGAGTCCTAATTTTTTATCAAAAATTTTTCTAAGATATTATTATAATTCGAAAATATATTATTAAGAATTTTTTCTTCATATTTATCGTAATTATGATTATAGTAATTTATTATTATTATTATCATTTTAAATACAATAATATATAATTATTTTTATTATTAATTGATTCTTTTTATTATTAAATTATTATGTAATTTCTCTTTCTTATTTTATTTTTGGCCATGCTGTTTTAGTTGTTTTTTTATTCTTGCTAATAACTGTCTTTTCTTCTCTCTTATTTTAACCTACCTTTTGTTGGTTTTTCTTCGAGAGAAGTTTTTTCAACCGCAACACAGGACTTTAGTAACCTCCACTTGCCACTTTATTGCATGAGTAAAAGTTTTTTTTTTTTTTTGTTTTTTTTGTTTCTTTTAATCATTTGGCTGCGACTTCTTAGGTTGGTATGATTTCAAGTGCTTGTGGTTTGTGAAAATATGTATTTGCCGTATTTAAACTAGAGTCTAGACTCAAGTTGTGGACACGACTTAAATCCAAATTTAATAATTTCAACTCTTGATGGATCACCCCGAGTAAGTATTAAGGCACGCCCTTCACCATTTCATTAGCTATAGGAAACCCACCTTGCCTTCTTCGTTTATTATAGCCTCCTGCGACTAGCGTCTCTCCTGCCCACTCTGGCCCGTCAGAGCAGCCCATGCCTCCTAGAGACACGACTGACTCCATCAAGCTTTCACGCACGGCCTCTGTTTACAGAATACAAGAGGGTAACTGGTTCTCGGAGCACTTTCTTGACCTCCATCAAACAAGTACCGTTGTCACTTTAATATTCTTAAACGACAAAGCAAGTACAAGAATTATAGCTCAAATGTGAGAGCGTGACAGTGTTAAACTGAACCCCATATGGTCTTGGTGCATGCGGCCCTCACACCCAATACATGCAATGGCCTATCGGTAGCAAATGAAGTCGAGTTTCTTTGAAAGTTAAAAGGATCATTTGGTGTGGACTAAGAATATAAAGATTTGTAGAGATTGCACCAATACACCGCAACTTGGTCCATCGTCTTTGCTTTCTGTTATACGATTTGGAACTCACAAATCAAACAAGTAACGTTGTCACAAATGAATTTTAAATTCACAACGAGTTTGAATACTCTAGGAATTTCCTTTCATTCCCTTACAGCTTAGTTCCTTATCAACTATGTCATTCATTTACCGAAATACTTTAGGTTACTCTTTTTATTTTTTATTTTTAACTTTTTTTTACGTTTATATGGACTAGAGATTGAAGTTCAAATTTAAAATTTAAAATTCATGTAATTTCATTGTTAAATTTTATGACTAGTGACTTGCGTTATTCATTAATAATGACTAGTCTCATAATTGGATTAAGTTGAGCTGAACACCTACAACATAAACAAACAACTAAGGGTTGGAGAAATTGAATTTGAAAGAAGAAAATGGAGTTGAGAGATTTACTCTCTTCTTAGGGTGTTTGAGATTTTTAGAGGTCTAGGAGATAATTTTCATAAGTTAGTTTTAAACACGGGTGAGGTTATTTAGACTTCAAAAAGAAGGGTTAGGCCTAACAAGGAATGTTCTAATTTAATGAAAAATTTTGTAAATACAAACCACCTTTTTTTGTTTTTATTAAGAAAATTCATTAAGTTATGAGTTTTATAATAAGAATTCGGGTGAGGTTATTTAGGCTTCCAAGCAAAGGGTTAGGCCTAATAGGTAATGTTTTAGTTTAATGAGAAATTTTATAAATAAAAATTATTTAAGTTATGAATCATATAATAGGAATATGTTTTTTTTTTCTTTTTCTTCTCCTAAACTACACTTTTTATTTCTCGTAATTAAAACCCAAAACTACTACATAATAATCTAAATTTTTAATTTTCAGCATTTAAGCTATGGTTCGCAAGCTTTTTGTGGAGGAACCCTGAGGGCCCACTATGCCTACTGGCTGCCAGGGCCCAATCCTTGCCGATCAACAAACCTAAAGCTTTGCATTCAAGTGCAATTGGATGCGATGCTTGCTTTGCACGAAAGTGTTGACAATGCTTAACACGGATGGGGCGGCACATGGGAACACAGGACATGCAACTGCGGGTGGCATCTCGTGGGACTACAGAGGAATCTGGTTAGGGGGTTTGTGGCATCCTCTGTCATGGCTGAGTTTTGGGGAATTCACAACGGTCTCCGGTTAGCTTTGGCAATTTGGTGAGAAAAAGCTTAGAGTCCGAAGTAGTCATGACTGCCATTAGGAATGGGGTGACAGAGACACACCCCCAAGCGAATTTGGTCAGAACTTTTAGAGCAAGAAATCGAGCGGTAGACTTTCTTGCTAAATATGCCCTTTTCTTTTTTCTTTTTTTTTTTTTTGTCTTCCATGGAAAAATCACTAAGCATCTTCCAATAAGATGTTGTCGGATTGCGGTGGCCTCGGAGGGCGCCCATGAATTCTTACCAGTTGTTTTTTCTATTTAAGGCCTAGCGCCTCATTTTTTACCCAAAGAGAAAAAAAAAAAAAAACAAAGAACAATCCATTTGGACATTTCGAATTATTTTGGGCCACAAGATAACCAAAATAGCCTTCCATTTTATTTCATAGATCCAAAAATAACAGATGATGAGCAACAGGAAGAAACGGTGACGAATTGAATTGCCACAGTCAGTACATATATCAATCTTACTGTACATTCTCTCCGCTTATTGCTTGCATGGGTCCTTGCAACAGTAACAAACAAAATAACAAACACAAAAAAACCCTTTTAGGATATCTGTATGCATTTTTAATTTTTTGTTATAAGGGCCAAAAGATACAAGAGATTAAGAAATTTGTAAAGATAAAACCTATTTAACCTAAAAATCATGAATGTAATCATAACATAAGATTAAAGGATGAGTTTTTTGAGTTGAAATAAATATGGAAAACGGTGCTACGATACATTAAAAGAAATTAAACTTTTTAGGAAATCAAAATAAAATTGTTGGAACAACAAAGAATGAATGTACTGATTTTTTTATGAAGAGAAGAAAAAAAACCTCATGGTGGGCAATCCTTTTTGCACTCACGAACACACGGGATCGAACCACCTCCATATGCGATACAGTTCGAATAGCAGTTTTTGTAGCTCGAAGAATCTTGAGTAGTAATTGTGAGAAATTAAACTTTTTAGGAAATCAAAATAAAATTGTTGGAACAACAAAGAATGAATGTACTGATTTTTTGATGAGGAGAAGAAAAAAACCTCCAGGTGTGCATTCCTCTTTGCACTCACGAACACACGGGATTGGACTACCTCCGTACGCGATACAGTTCGAATAGCAGTTTCCGTAGTATGAGAAATCTTGAGTAGTAATTGTGTATAGCGAGAGCACAATTACAAATGCCAACATAAAACTCTTTGTTCCAGTTCCAGCAGCTGCCATGACTACCTAATGCTTGCTTTAGTTCTTTTCCCCCTTTTTCTTTTTTTGTTTCCCCTCTGATTTTAGGTTTTGCTTCCTTAGTTACCCTCTTTTATAGTGCTAAAGCTCTCACACTTGATTTGCAACTGTGAAGGAAGAAATATGGAAGACATACATCTTTGTTGTTAGGAAATTCTCAAATGTATCCATAATTCAATTCTGATTAGAATAGTATTAGATTAGCATTTCCCAATGAGGAGGAAAATTTTGATAATACATTAATTAAGATTATGATTTATTTCAATTTAAAGATTTCTGATTTAACTGAGATTAGAGTGACAATTAAAGTAGTGAGTCACCGTTCCAATCTGCGAGGCCCAGCGGATCCAGGAATTTTACACGGTAAGAAGAACAACATGTAAGGTTGCAAATAAGCCGATATTATGGTTTGACATGCTCAATTTGGAGTTATTATCGACAAGTATAGTTTTGAAAACACCATATTCGTGGTGCTGAATACGTCTAGAAATTTTGCTAATACCCTAAGATCATGATTGCTTTTTGTTTTACATCTAAGGGCACATTATGCTATGTTTTGTGCATTGTGTCACCGTTATTACTTTATCAACATCTTACTACACATTCTTATTATATTTGTTGTACGTCGTCTTGTAATGTTTTGGTGGGAAGCTTAGATTTTAAAATTTTAATATTTTTTATTGCGTGGAATTTATAGTAATGCCATTTTGGCTAGACCATCACTGTAATGATAATACCCTAATTAGATCAATATTTCTAATTGTAAAATTTCTTATTTGATTTACATTAAGAAGAAAAACTTACTAATACCCTAAGATTATGATTTCTTAATTCTAATTTGATTTTCACACGAATGATTGTCGTACTACAAAAAATTGATCATTTTAATTAAGATTAGAATGACAATCAGAGTAGTAAGCTGCCCTTCTAATCTATGTAAGCCCCCCCCCCTTAAGATATACCTTCCAGAAATCGTACTTTCAATTGTCGGTTGCAGCTTTAGGGTTTGAGTATATTTTTCAGAGACATGCGTGGAAACTTAATAAAATACTCAAACCCTAAAGCCGCAACCGACATTTGAGAGGCATTGGATTTTGAAATCATTTCTTGGTGTATTTGCCAAGTGCGTTTTACATGGAACAAGTGTCGGCTGCAAAAAGGATGACTCTGCCCCCGGGTCTCACTTAGTATGATTTGATTATCGCAATTGTTCGTATCTTCTGCTACTGTGAAGGATGAAGTATGGAAGACATACATCTTTCTTATTAAGAAATTCTCAAATGTATCCATAACTCATTTCTAATTAGAATAATGTTATACTATTTACATTAGCATTTCCTAATTAAAAAAAATTCTTATTTGATTCCAAACAAGAAGAAAATGTTGAGAATACATCAATTAAGATTATGATTTTTTTTTAATTCAAAAATTCCTGATTTAATTAAGATTAGAGTGGCAATTAAAGTAGTGAGCGACCCTTCCAACTTGCGAGGCCCGGTAACAAATCCCGGAATTTTACAGAGTAACAACAACAATACGTAAGGTTGCAAGTAAGCCGATATTATAATTTTGACATATTCAACTAGGAGTTATTATCGGAAACTATATTTTTGAAAACACCATATTTGTAGTGTTGAAATTGATATTATCTTTTTCATAAATGTTTATGCAAAAATTATTAGGTTAGTCAAAGATAAAAAAAAAAATTATTAACTTATTTAATTATCATTATATTGATACACGTCTAAAAAAATTTGTTAATACTTTAAAATTATAATCTCTCTCTCTCTCCCCCTCTCTCTCTTTACGTCTTGTTTTGTGCAAATTATCGCGTTATTACTTTCTTTAAATTTTATTGAACATTTTTATTATATTTATTGCGTATCTTGTAATATTTTGGTGGAAAACTTAGATTTTAAAATTTTAATAATATTTTATTGTATGGAATTTGACTAGATGATCACTGTAACGATAAATCCTAATTAGATCAATATTTCTAATTATAAAATACCCAAACCCCAGAGCTGCAACCGACATTTGAGAGGCTTTGGATTATCTAATAATTTCTTGGTATATTTGGCGAGTGTGTTTTACACGGAACAAGTGTCGGCTGCAAAAAGGATGACTCTACGTCCGGGTCTCACCTACTCAGTATGATTTGATTATCACAATTGTTGGTATCTTCTGCCTCCATTTCTATTTCTGGCGTTGATTCAAAAGATGAAGAAGGCTGTGATAGTCGTCTGCTATGTGCTCCAGGGAAGCGCATGGAATTATGGAACCTGAGACGTGCCTTTGTGACCCGGGATGTGTTTTTTTTTTTTTTTGGGACTCCAGAGGAATCTGGTTAGGGGGTTTCAAGATTAACATTGGCGTGGTATCCTCTGTCATGGCTGAGTTTTGGGGAATTCACAGTGGTCTCCGGTTAGCTTTGGCAATTTGGTGAGAAAGAGCTCGAGACTCCGAAGTAGTCCTGACTACCATTATGAATGGGGTGACAGAGACACATCCCCAAGCGAACTTGGTCAGAACTTTGAGAGCAAGAAATCGAGCGGTAGACTTTCTTGCTAACTAACTATGCCTTTTTTGTTTTTTTTTTTTTTGTCTTCCATGGACAAATCACTAAGCATCTTGCAATAAGATGTCGTCGGATTGCGGTGGCCTTGGATGGCGCCCATGAATTCTTACTAGTTGTTTTTTCTATTTAAGGCCTAGCGCCTCATTTTTTAGCAAGAAAAAAAAAAAAAAACACAAAGAACAATCCATTTGGACATTTCGAATTATTTTGGGCCACAAGATAACCAAAATAGCCTTCCATTTTATTTCATAGATCCAGACATAAAAGATAATGAGCAACAGGAAGAAACGGTGACGAATTGAGTTGCCACAGTCAGTACATATATATCTATCTTACTGTATAATCTCTCCTTTTATTGCTTGCATGGCTCCTTCCACTCCATTCTTTTCTGCAACAATAACAAACAAAAAAAAAACAAACACCAAAAAACCCTTTTAGGATATCTATAAGCATTTTCAATTTTTTGTTATAAGAGCCAAAAGATACAAAAAAAAAAAAAAAAGAAATTTGTAAAGATGAAACCTATTTGACACATAAATCTAAAATAGTCGAATGTTTAATGTTTGATCTAAAAATCATGAATGTAATCATAACGTAAGATTAAAGGATGAATTTTTGAGTTGAAATGAGTGTGGAAAACGGTGCTACGATACATTAAAAGAAATTAAACTTTTTAGGAAATCAAAATAAAATTGTTGGAACAACAAAGAATGAATGTACTGATTTTTTGATGAACAAAAAAGAAAAAGAACCTCCAGATGGGCATCTGCCTTTGCACACATGAATGCACCTTTTTGGACTACCTCCATATACCTCCATAAAAAAAATTTTAATGTTTTTCTTTAATCCCCCATTGCCACCTCTAGCTTTATGATTAATTATCAAGCCCTTTGGAAGACTAAGAGATTTATTAAAAAATACACGGACATTTTCATAATTTCACTGCACAAATTTTTGGTTGAATTCTGGAATCGTCTTCCTATATAATCAGTTTAAGCAATATCCTATTATGATTGTAGATTATTCTAACATTTCCGAAATCTTTTTTTTTTTTTTGGGTCGATTTCATAAATTTATCACAATAAAATTTTTATTATCAATACAACTTCATCGCTCCTGTTTAAAAATAAAAATAAAAATAAAAATCTCAACGCTGTAACTTAACCTCTCAATATCAAAGAAGAACACGGGAGACCAACAAAAATGTTTTTATTATTTTATTTCTTAAGAAAACAAGTTCGCGCATAATGCTGGTAAGAAACTAGTTTTATAACAAAAACTAAGGTGTTATGAATTTCACGAAAATATTGAGATAATCCGATTGGGATTGGAAGTAGTCCCAATCCGATTCTTCTTAAAAGAGAGAGACAAATCATTAACCTAGACATGAAAATCTCAGACTCAAATCCTTAATTAGGTGGATATCAATGGTTGTAGCCTGCTAGCAATTAGTTGAAAGGAAACACATAAGTCATCTAATTTGATTTCGTTAAAAATATAAAATCTCACATTATTAAAAAAATAAAAATTTAATATAATTTATAATGTTTATGTATTTTTTATTCATAAATTTAAATTTTTAGATAAATTTAAATTTTCAAAATATTTATACTCGTCACTTAATAATTTAGTTCTTTTTATATCTTTAGTCTCCTTAAATTATCTCAATGTTTAGAGACTTTGGTGGAACCTATTACTTGATGTTGGCTTATTCAATCTAATTTCATCGTATCACATGCTAATTAGATTTAACACAAATAAAGATTAAGTTTTTAGAGTGCTTCATGTGTTAAGGTAGTGTTTAGAATGTTTGGTGGGGCCTAATACTTGACATTGATCCCTTTAATTTAATTGTATTGTATTTCATGTTAATTCAGTCTAATACATGGTAAAAAAGAGTGTTAAAAATATAAAATCTCACATAATATAATATATAATATTTATAAATATAAATTTTCAAGTATATTGAGATTTGAAGGTATAATTAAACATAAATAATTACAAAATGGACAAATTAATACTTATTATCTTGGGACGGCGAATGAACATTAATTGCAAGCTTGAGTTTCACTTGCTCCATTTGCTGTAAAAGCAAGTTGGGGGGTGTTTCTCCTATAAAAAAAAAAAAAAAAGAATTATACTAGAAGAACCAGAATCGAGTGGCAAACCATAAAAATAGTGGGCCAATTTTCGCAGAAGATGGGAAATTAAGGTTACCTATCATCTAACTGTTCCATACCTAAGCAAAAGTTGACCCGTGTGATTCAAGGCAAATGTTTCTAAAAATTTCTCAAAATTTCACTTTCCTCTTCGTTATGTCTCTTAACTAGTCTACAATTTTTTTTTAAATTTTTTTACTTATGTTTTCGAAGCTTTAATATCAGACTATATGCTTAACCATTCGGGTGCTCATTGGCTTGGACCTATGGTAGATATATGACTGTAAAAAAAAAAAAAAAAGGTATGAGATTAAATAGAAATTAAGATGTTGGGAGACTTCTTCTTTTTTGTTTTTTTTTTTTTTTTGGGGGTGCTTTTTGAGTAGGACTTCGAGTTTCTTTTTCCAGTAGAAATGTGCAAAACATCCTAAATTATTCCTTAAAAACAAACTTCTAAACATGTAGCTCTTTTTGCAAGACTTTTTTTTAGGTGGGCCCAGAGTAGCGCCAGCATGGCAGGCACGTTACATGCCACGTTGTTCAGACCGCTCATTCACATCACTGTACACCTTCCCACACCGGATTCTAGCTCATAAACTACAAAGCACTCTCTCTCTTTCTCTCTCTCCCATTTTCTCACACAGAGCCTCTCTCTCCCTCTCTTTCTAAACTCGATCACCTGGATCTGCAGCCTCTCGCGATCTGCGAAAAATGGTAAGCTCGTGATCTATCGTCGTTTTGCCAATTCTCTTGTCGTTTTTGTTTTTTTTTTTCTTGTTCATTCTATATTGCTTCTCGATCGTTTCCTAGATCTGGTTACGAGTCCACTAGATTCCGTACTGTTTGCCATCGAAGCGTTTGATTACATCAATCTTGACTGCATGATTGGACGCTTTTCTTTGTTTCTTGAATGAAATGCGTGTATCGGAATCTTGAATCGGTTACTGTCTGTTTTGGTCGTTATGATTCCAAGTTAACTAAACGGAGTCTTAATTTCTCTGAGATCCGGCGTTGATTAGGCGTGAAATTTGGATTTATATTTACGTTAGTTGACACTTTCAGTGCCGAGTTCTGACCGAATGTTGTAATTCCGCTAAATCGAGGTATAAGTCTGAAATCTTGAAGAATAATGCCACTTAGGTTTTGACTAATTGGTTTCTGATTCAGAATTTTCTCTAGTTTCTATTTTTCCAAATGTTTTGTCAACAAGCAGATGGAGATTTCGGATTTTGATTGATTTGAGATTGGCACTGATGAGTGTTTTTTTTTTTTTTTTTCTGGTTTTATATTAACAGCCGCTCAGACTTGAAATCAAGGTACTGCCGTACACAGTTTCAATCTTGATTTTGTTCGTGGATTTGATCTTGCTACTCTTTATGAGTTTCCTGATATTGAGAGTATGTATTCTTGTTTTATTTTTTATTTTTTAAATTTTATTTTATCAGAGGAAACTTGCTCAAAGATCAGAAAGAGTAAAGTCTACGGATCTGCATCCAACTGAGCCATGGTAAAATTGACTCCTTTTGTGGGTTTTATTCTCTTTGATTTCTGGTATTTGAATTTAAATAGGGCAGCAGCCACATAGATTTCAAGTATGTATGTGTTAAACTTTTTGGTTGATATGCTTTTTACTACAGGATACTGGCAAGTCTATATTCAGGGACTGTTGTCATATGGAATTACCAGTCACAGGTATCTTCTCTGTATGATTTTCCCTCATGTTGCACTTGCATTTACAGCATGAAAGGCTCACCCTTCATTATCATGGCAACAGAATGCCAATAATTTGCTATTTTTGGAAGCTCTGAGCCAAGATTTTCACGTTTCATAGGCATGCTTCTTATTTGGAAACCAAGATGGAATTGGTTAGGTTAAACATTGTAATATGCATGTTGTTGCAAGAGAAATGTGGTTGTTTAAGAACATTAAATCTCATCATATGGTTGACTCATTCCAAAGAAGAAAAACTGTTTAGAAAACACTGGTGATATTGTTGTGTGGGTTGTGCTGCATGTTGTGGGTTAACACTTGGTAAAGTGGTTAAGTCTTATGCCTTTAACTTTACAAGTAATTATATATGTAGCTCCTAATACAGTCTGATTGCTTATGAAGTTGGCTGCATCATGGATATCTTTACTAGTTTGGAGGATGATGATATGTGAGGATTAGGGATATCGGCAGTTCCTTTTCAAAATGAAAAATTTACTGATGCAAATTATGGCATGTGATAAACCCATGACATCCAAAAAAGAAGCAGCCAATTCTGCGATTGAGGCTCCTAATGCCTCTCATCAGAGGTGAAATGATTGGCCATATGAATTGCTTTTCTCTCCTGCAGAGCAAAAGGGTTAATGATTAAGAATAGTAAATTTTAGGTTATCCAGCACGCCATTCTGTCTTTTTGCTTGTTGCATTATTTATTCTATACCTAACCTTCAAAACAAATGTAATAGTCTCATAAAGTATAAAAGATTGAGATCATGTAGCAGCATGGTAATCAAAAGTTAAGTTTACCACTTATTCAACTTTGGCCAAATGGTTATGACATTCTTTAAGGAAACTTATTCCTGAAGTGTTCTCAAACTACCTATAAGCGGAAGGATAGAAATTTTGAGCTTTTTCCTTGTTCATAGTTTCTATATTGTCTTGGTGTTTGTAAAGGCTTTGCTTAACTCAAACTCTTGATCCTCCTTCAGACCATGGCAAAATCTTTTGAGGTTACTGAGTTACCAGGTACATGATTTAGCAGTTGTCGGTGACATTACCAAACTTCCCTGTGATAATTTTTTGTTTTTAAAACATTACTATTAGGCTTTAACATCTATGCTATCTGTTTTATAGTGAGGTCAGCAAAATTTGTAGCACGGAAGCAGTGGGTTGTTGCTGCCGCTGATGACATGTTTATTCGTGTATACAACTATAATACAATGGATAAAGTTAAAGTTTTTGAGGCACATACAGATTATATCAGGTGTGTGGCAGTACATCCTACCCTTCCATATGTGCTGTCATCTTCGGATGATATGCTCATAAAACTTTGGGATTGGGAGAAGGGATGGATGTGCACTCAGATATTTGAGGGACATTCCCACTATGTAATGCAAGTGACATTTAATCCAAAAGACACCAACACTTTTGCAAGTGCGTCCCTTGATCGGACAATAAAGGTACAATGAACATATTTTCTATTGTGTTGCACTCCATGGTTCACTAAGTGTATTTGTAATTAAAAATTTCTTGATGCAGATTTGGAATCTTGGTTCTCCTGACCCAAATTTCACATTGGATGCTCATCAGAAAGGAGTAAACTGTGTCGACTACTTTACAGGTGGGGATAAACCTTATCTAATCACCGGTTCTGACGATCACACTGCTAAGGTCTGCCTTCAAATTCTGATTCTCTTTTATGCTCACAAGTTCCTTTGACATATTTGTCCTGATTTTTTTATTACTGTGCAAGCAGGTCTGGGACTATCAAACCAAAAGTTGTGTCCAGACACTTGAAGGCCACACACACAATGTCTCTGCAGTATGTTTTCATCCTGAACTTCCAATAATAATTACTGGTTCTGAGGATGGGACAGTTCGTATTTGGCATTCAACAACTTATAGGTAATCTTATTTTTATGAAAACTTACTTTATTTTGTGGAACAGTTTGTATTTGGCATTAATCTTGTTTTGTTTGTTAAAAAAAATTGACTTGGGACATATTTATCCGTATTTAAATAAAACTGGCTCTTGAACCTTTAGTTTGCTTTGGATCTATGTAAGTTGTGCACTTTTAACTGGTTATTTGTTGGTCAACAAGACTTGAGATATAATTATAGTTGCTTGGAAATCTTTCAATAAACCACTGGCTGTCAGATGACATAAAACTGGCTAATTATTGATAAATCTCCACTCTTTATGAATGGAATATGGGATAAGTTGACTTTTCTTGGTTTCTTTTGTAGTTGATATATATTTACCGTGTATTATAACATCCTTCTTTTATCTTTGTGAGATTGTAAAATGTGATTCATTGATTCACAGGCTTGAGAACACATTGAACTATGGACTTGAACGTGTTTGGGCTATTGGATACATGAAAGGCTCGCGTCGGTAAGCGTGTTGCATATGACTTCTGCAATTATTGTTGTTGTTGCCGCTGCTTAGTGGTAATGCTCCTTGTAACTATTTTTGTTGATCCCTTGGTTCTAGTTAATTTTGCTATTGTGGGAAACCTTGAATTTTCACCCCTAACAGAAGTTGACAATTGGTATAAACTTTAGAATTTCCTGCTTTTTGTTTGTCTTCAATTGAAATTTTCTACAATTGAGATTGGCAACATAATAGGTCAAGGCTGGGGTAACCACTGGAATAATTGAATTGAGGTTAGTTTGTGACAATGCAAAGAGTATCTTTCTTAAATATTGTTTCAAGTTTGAGGGTGACTCGCTGTTTACGCCATTAATCAAAGAAAGGAGGTAGCTTATTTCTTTTATGGTCGGCCAAACTATAGTGAGTCATCCTTTTCCTTTTTTACATTGCAGGTCAATGTAGATTTATTGTTGCATACATGTTAATGATTGTCCGCCTAGTTCGTACTACTTTGAGATTCCTACCTTTTTTCTGGTTAACTATGACTGAAAGTAGGATGGTCATCTATGTATCTGTGCAGGATAGTTATTGGTTATGATGAGGGAACCATTATGGTTAAAATTGGCCGAGAAGAACCTGTGGCCAGTATGGATAACAGTGGAAAGATTATATGGGCCAAGCACAATGAAATTCAAACTGTGAACATTAAGAGTGTTGGAGCAGATTTTGAGGTTTAATCTCTAGTACATAAACTCCTGCTTGACTCTGTACATTTACTATTGAAGTGAAGGGTTCTTTTGCTTTATGTGATATATTGGACTTGGTGTTTTTAGGTTACTGATGGAGAAAGATTGCCTTTAGCTGTTAAGGAGTTGGGAAGTTGTGACCTTTACCCACAAGTGAGTTCACAATTTTCTGGTCTCATTTGATATATTTTCGCTGCATGCATTCTTTCATCCAAATTGGAATCCTTCTTGGTCCTCTAGGTGACACTGTTTTGAAACTTGATTTGCTTACAAGAGAAACATGGTATCAAAAGCCCTAGGATGTATCATTTTGTAGAAGTTCATTAAGGAATTTTATGCTAGGTATAAATGTAGTGAAATGGTTTGAAGGATATCATTTGGAAATTAAGTTTAGATAAACTGGCTGTATAACTGTGCTATGTTTGGTATTTTCTTCTTTTAAAAACTTTATGATGGAATTTTATTCTTAAATTAATTAAAATTTAGATTACTTTAGAAGCTAGATTTATTTTCTCCTTTTACTTAGATTATAGTCTTAATGTAACTTGCATATTTAATGCATAACTTGCAGATATATATGTCATTATTTTAGCTTAAAAGTGAAAACAGAGAGCATAAAAATTGGAAACATATATTTTTGTTTGTTTTATATTTCTTCTTGGATAATTGTCATATTGTCTCATAATTTTACTTTTATGCATATATATCTATTTTTCCTTGTCACTTGTACCAGTTAAACCTTGACACGTGACATCTGATAATGATTAGTGTGGCCTATGGTTATAGTAAAGACTTTCATCCATCTTATAATTACCTGGTGAGAAATTTTGTTTCTTCTTGCCAAATTAGCATATTTCAAAAAATGAAGCCACCAAATGTGTTAAACCTCCCCTCCGCTCTAGAATTCATTCTATACATGATTGTTCGTGGGTTTATTCATATAAAAAGTAAAGCAGAGAAGCATATAGTAATATTTTTCCTTTTACATTTGCATGTGTGATCCATCTGGGCGCATGTGCATGGGTGACTTATTCTGCTTTATTTCATTTCATAGAGCTTAAAGCACAATCCCAATGGTAGATTCGTTGTTGTCTGTGGAGACGGTGAGTACGTCATATACACAGCTTTAGCATGGAGAAATAGATCTTTTGGCTCAGCTCTAGAATTTGTTTGGTCCTTGGATGGGGAATATGCTGTTAGGGAAAGTACATCAAAGATCAAACTTTTCAGTAAAAATTTCCAGGTTTGTTCTCTTTCTCAGTTCACTTGTTCTTAGAAAAATTGCACTTGCCATTTTATCTTTAAAAAGCAGTGGGAATAAATTAAGTTTTTGTCTCTGTTGGATCTGCATTTTTTTTCCCTCTTTAAGTTATTGCACTGGATTAGAAAAGAAGTGGTTTTTTCAAAAGAGAACAAACTAGAACATACCATTGTTATGGCAGCCAAGCGTGAATCGCAATGCTACAAGTAAATAATCACAAATATCTTATTTTCTTCCACACATTATTAATTTGATATTCTCTTATTCATTATATCAAGGGTTTCACCCTGGAATTTGTGTATTTATGATTGTAAACAAACGTACTATGTTGTGTGGAAAATGGAGTCAATGAAGCTTCTTATTTCAGGAAAAGAGGAGTGTCCGTCCAACCTTTTCTGCCGAACGTATATATGGAGGAACTTTGTTAGCTATGTGCTCAAATGATTTCATTTGTTTTTATGATTGGGCTGAATGCAGGTTTATTAGGAGAATTGACGTTACAGTGAAAGTAAGCTTGCATGCTCCCTGAATATCTTACTATCCTCTGTTATTCTGTTGGGCATTAACATTTGCCCTTTTCTTTGAATATGTCAGAACCTTTATTGGGCTGATAGTGGTGATCTAGTGGCGATTGCTAGTGATACATCATTTTATATTCTCAAATACAATGTAAGTTCCTTGTTAGGTTTCCCCTTTGCATATAATTTGTTCTGAGCTTCAGGTCTGACTTCATTAATTGCTCCTTATGAAGTTAAATTGGATATTTATTGTTGCAGCGTGATGTAGTGTCCTCATATTTGGATGGTGGAAGACCTGTGGATGAACAAGGCGTTGAAGATGCATTTGAACTTCTCCATGAAACTAATGAACGCGTCAGGACAGGATTATGGGTTGGTGATTGTTTTATTTACAACAATTCCTCCTGGAGACTTAATTACTGTGTTGGGGGCGAGGTATTTTTCAATATTTAGTCCTTGGTTTGAGGATTTTCCTATTTCTAGATGTTAATCTTTCCTTGGATTTTAAGATATATCTTCATAGCTAATCCCAATGCTTTAGGTTACCACAATGTATCATTTGGACCGCCCCATGTATTTGTTGGGGTATCTTGCTAGTCAAAGTCGGGTATATCTGATTGACAAAGAATTCAAGTAGGTGATCTTTTCATAGCTGTTCCCAGAATTGTGCTCTCTGCTTCTCATTATTAACCTTTGTACACAAATTTTCCCTCTTATACTGTGATGCAGTGTTATGGGGTACACTCTACTTCTTAGCTTGATCGAATACAAGACTCTTGTGATGCGTGGGGACCTTGAAAGAGCCAGTGAAGTTTTACCTTCAATTCCCAAAGAGCACCATAATAGGTGAGAAGAAGTTTGTTGTAAAACTGGCTACTTAGGATCTCTTTGCTTCCTTCATTTTGACCATTTTTACCTTCCGATTCATTTTCTTAACACTAATTTAAATGTGTGGATATGGAGAAAAAAGTAGAACTGGAAGGTCTGAAAGTAGATTAGGTTTTCTTTGTGAATCTATTCTGGAATTCATACATCATATTGAGAAATGAACTTAAAGGTCCATATGTTCACCCGATTCCTTGAGAAGTCTGTTCTTTTTTATTCTATAACAAAAACATTTTCATATTCTTTGCCTACTATAATATGAAAATTTATATCTAATTGAATATTCTTGCAATTATTAGCATGTCTGGTCAGCTTCCCTGATTTTTTGTGCATTCTTTATCTTTAATGTTATCTATCGTTTACATATGTTGTTATTTTGGGTGTTGAAGCATTTCTTGCGTTATGATTATAATCTGCTTTGAATGCCAGTGTGGCCCGTTTCTTGGAATCACGAGGTATGGTTGAAGATGCTCTGGAAGTAGCTACTGATCCTGATTACAGATTTGAGCTAGCCATACAGCTTGGTAGATTAGAGGTCGCAAAGGTATGTTTGAGTGATACTACTGCTGGACAGGCTTATAGCTTGTTGCTGGAACCCATGTAGTGTCCGGGCAAGGTTTTTTTTCTTGTCCCTTTCTGACTAGTTGTAACTTCGTGATTGATAACCACATCTCCCTTTCTAGGAAATTGCCACTGAAGTTCAGAGTGAGTCAAAGTGGAAGCAATTGGGAGAATTAGCTATGTCTAATGGAAAGGTATTATACTGCCTTGATGGAGCTTTACTTGCATGATTTGACTATTTCTCCACTCTACATCATAATTGTAGCTGTAGATACTTTTGTCTGACATCCTAGATATAATGGTTTATAAAGGGCTGCAGGTTAACCTATGGATGGGAGTTTCCTTATTTTTCAAACTCAGTAGTGCTTGTACTGTTATATCAATGAACAGCTTTCTTCCAATGAATCATGAATCTTTTAGATTTTTTAGATTTCAGGATCTTGTCAATTAAAACTGCCAATAAATAATAACCAAGTATTGCCTGGATTCCAAACTCATTAGCTCTTGGTATTGCAAAAGAGGGAACTTCTGGGCAAATAAGCCTCATTGCCTGGTTATAATAATGTCTTTGCTATTCATATTGTTGTGTTTGTTTTTTCTTGCTTCATTTGTCAGTCATTGCCTGCAGCTCATGTACACCCTTCTCATCTGCCTTGATTATTAAAGAAAAAGGATGATTTATCAAAAACTACACACACACACACATATATTCTTTGGTTGGTTTGGACACTCATTTTTTTCAGTTTTGGCTGCTGATGTAATTCATTCTTCAGAATTTAAGTTCTTTCTCTTGCACACATTGCTTCCTTATTTAGATAGTGTTTGTGTTCGCATATTACTCCTTCTATTCCTGATGTTACTGCACATATTATGTATCTGCAGTTGGAAATGGCTGAAGAATGCATGAAGCGTGCCACAGATTTGAGTGGTCTATTACTGCTTTATTCTTCTTTGGGGGATGCTGAAGGGATATCAGAACTTGCATCCTTGGCTAAGGACCAAGGGAAGAACAATGTTGCATTCCTCTGTTTGTTCATGTTGGGCAAACTGGAAGAGTGCCTCCAACTGCTGGTGGAAAGGTAATCGTGTTTTGGTTACTTCATATGAGATCACAATCATGGAATCCTTGCTGTAGATATTGAAACATTGATTTTGCAGTAATCGGATACCTGAGGCTGCTTTGATGGCACGATCTTATCTTCCAAGTAAGGTTTCAGAGATTGTTGCAATTTGGAGAAAGGACCTCAGTAAGGTATCTTATAATTCCTCTAATATTTTGTTAGCCTTACCTGTCTTTGTTCCCTTCCTTTATTCCTTTGCCGAGGAAATGAGACTAATCTCTTGTTGGTTGTTGATCTGCACTTTGCAAATTCAAATAACTGTTCAAAAGCTTGACGGCAAATTAACAAAGATTGTTTTAGTTGTGCTGTGTTTTGATGGGGTAAACTGGTCTTTGTAACAGAAATAACTCTTCCTATTTCAACCATGGTATCTGATAGTCCCCCCCCCCAACTTTTTTTCACTCAATTCAATCTATTGTCACTGTCTTTTCCTTTGGGGAAAAGGTCGCATGTGTTAGTTTTTGATGTATGCATTTATGGAGTGTTGTGCTTGTTTTGTTTACAGATTAATCCAAAAGCTGCTGAATCTTTGGCGGATCCTGAAGAGTATGCAAATTTGTTTGATGATTGGCAAATTGCTCTATCTGTCGAATCTAAAGCTGCAGAAACAAGGTATTGTTTCAAGAGTTGTTAATACATTCATGTGGATATGAATGTGGATTAAGTTTAGAACTGGATAGCAATCCCTTCATACAACTGACTAATTGATTTATTATAATTGCTTCTATAGGGGTGTTTACCCTCCTGCTGTGGAGTACATAAACCATGCTGATAAATCTTACGCCACTCTTGTGGAGGTTTTCAAAAACATGCAAATAGAAGAGGAGGAACACCTTGATAATGGAGGTTATGAGCATGAGGTACTTCTGGATTTATTGATGCAGTTCTGTATGGATTGCATTTGTGATTCTAGTCGTATGTTTATTCAATTGTTGATAGGATGACATGTTTGATCAGCTTGCATTCATGTAACTATTGGCAGTGAACTTCTCATGGGTAACTTGTATGCAATTTAGCTGGTTGCATGTGAGCTATCATTTGAAAAAGCTCTAGTACTCAAGTCTTATGAATGTTTGCATTGATGTTGCTGATTTTCTTTGTACCATCTGCGGTAATGCATTAACATTTTCATTGCAATTTAGTTCCAGCATCATTATTTTTAATGTTTTTTCCCCTCTTTTTTTTTTTTGGCATGCTTTGTGTTTTCTGCAGCAGCTGGCAGATGAGAATGGAGAACAGAATGTGGAGGAACAGAATGGAGAAGAAGGGAGCCAAGAGGAAGCAGTTGTCATAGATGCTGATTCCACAGATGGTGCGGTTCTCGTTAACGGAAACGAGGCTCAGGAAGAGTGGGGTACGAATAATGAAGGACCCCCCTCAGCTTAAAGGCAGTTGGTTGGGCAGTGTGAAAATCCCAGTTTTGTTTCTGGTGATTAATTGATTCCAAAGTGCCATCCTAACTCCCGTTTTCACAAGTTATTTTTAAACTACTAGCAAATATCACTCTTTGATTTTCTTTTTTCTGTCAACATACAAGTCATAAGTCTAAGTGGGCATGTGCTAATTCTAATTGGTGACCAGGTTTTGTGGGGAGTGGGGACTGTAACCAATTGTCCTCTAATACCTTCTACTTTTCTGAAAATTTTTATCAATGTCATCATATGATAGGGGAGACCATACCCTGGGATTAGTTTCCACTGTAAACTGTTTTCTAACGCATTTGATGCAATTAAAGGTTTTTGTTGATCAATTTTCGACTTTCCAGTTTTCTGAGATTTTGAAATTAATAGTCAACTACATCTAAATATTGTTGGCACGTCATTATTAACTTGATATTATGAGCTTGATTGGAGTTATTCTTGTACCTGCTGGCATTTTATAGAATTTTGGTTTCATTATTTTTTAATTTCCCTTTTTATTCCTGCCGTCCGTCTAGGGAGGTGGTGTATAATATCTTGGTCCTTACGTCTTTTTAACGGCTTTCTGTTTGCAGTGCTTACACCACATCACTAGGCTTTCTTCAAGATAACTAGTTCCAGCTGCATTAGTCCTTTATTTGAGGTGAGCAAAGCATAACGAATGTAATGGAAACATAAATTGAGATGAAAAACAATTTTTTAGTGGTGCACCAGCGGAAACAAATCTGGTATCAGTGCATAACATTGACGCAGATGTTGAAGAAGCAAGACCTGAAAGGAAGCTTGGACTTGTAACAGTCCCACAATTTGAATTTTTGTAGACAATTAGGTGTGGTATACAGTGAGCATCTTTCGGATAAGAACAGATGGGCCCCATTGTTTCTTGCGGGTTTTGTACCATACAGTTAGCTGGACAAGTACCAACAGTCATGGGTTTGGAGATAAAGAAGATTGGCAATAATATTTCACGGGATATTTTGGGGTTGATTTCCTGTGTTGTCTGACATAATGGTTGTTGGTTACGTCGTTTTATTGGATTAAATTATGTTGAAGAATACAGTCAGACATCTGCAGGTCCAAGTGACGGTTCTTCCGTTTTCTTCCCTGTAATTTGCAGGTTTTCAGCCTGAAAGTTTGAAGAAAGGTTCTTCTTAGGGACTGGTTGTCCCTTCCATTGGGGCGTGGTAGCGGCTTTATTTTTGGTAATAGGGATAGTTTAAAAGATATTTTTTTCCCTCTTTAAAAAAAAAAAAAAGGCGCTCTCTTCTGCTATTGGCTTTTTAGTATTATTCTTTGGGTCTTTAGTTGTCCAATTGTGAATGTAGGGAACTGAATTACAAGTAATGATGGTACGAGTGTGACCCTTTTTATTCTCTTGGTTTATCCAATTTCAGTCATGCTGTAGGCTTTTTTTTTTTTTTTTTCTCTCTCCCTCCCTCGCTTTCTTCATCTCTCATTAACTTCTTCCCCTGCGGAAACTCTCCTGTAACACATATTTCACAATTTATTATACTTCAATTTTAATCTGTGGGTGTATTTATGCACTGAGGCCGTGCACGAAGAATATGGTTCGAAGCGCCCTCTCTTTTTATATGTCTCCTTTCCCTGTAATTGATGGCTGGTCGCTTCCTTTGTCTTTTCAGATGCCAAATTCTTGTTAATTGTGTCCTCGCTCAGAAAAGTGCGGAAAGCAAAGTTACATCCATTTTGAATGCAATGTCGGCAAGTGTAATATAATTTTTTTAAAAAAAATTAAGGGTAGCAATTTGACAACTGGTGGTGACGAGAGGAGAGTCGATAGCACCCTCGGCCACCCGCGTATGGTAAAAAGCTCAACCCAAAATAAAATTCATGAGCCTAAAATTGAACAAATACTCTCTGAGTTAAGTACAAGAAATTCACTGACCATAAATCGAAAAATTCAAATGGGGTCTCAACAAAAATAAAAGTTTACAAGGCATACGAAAAATAAAAGAAAAAATTGTGATAAGTGGTGTAAATTTTATAAAAAATTAAAAAATATATATTATTATTATATTGTAAATTATTTAATAAAACCTTTTTATTGAAAAAAAGAGGAATGTGTTGTTACATGTGTCCGCACGAGAATGTATCTAAGAAGTGAACCTCCTTACATGTTGTGATGATGATGAAACCAGAGGGACAGACCCACCCTTCCGCAACCCATGTCCAGCCTTCAAATCAACCAGACTCCCCAAAATAAAATTATTCTCGGAAAAAAAGAAAGAAAACAATAAAACAGAGAAAAACACCCAAAACCCTTTTATTTTTGGATCTCTCTAGGGTTTTGCTTCAGCTCCTCTCTATTTTCGCTTACCCGTAATTCTCAGATACGCTTTGCTTTTTGGTTCCTTTCGTTCTTTAAAGAAGGTTTTTTTTTTTTTGTTTTTGTTTGTCTTCATTTTCTTTGGAGATTCTTTATGGTTCTGTGCGCTGTGCTTTGATTAGATTCTCTCTAGATTTGTGCATGATTTTTGATTACCGACTTCGGGAAATACGAAAATTAGTTTGTGTTTCTTGGATTTGGTTTGGCTGTTGTTCTCTGTTTGGTTGCCAAGAAAATGGAAGAAGCCAAAAGGAAAATGGAGGAAATTTGCTTCTTTCAAGGAAATGGAAGGAAGTTGTGATTTGTTTTTTCTTTATTTTTTTTTGGGGGGGGGAGGGGAAGGGGGCGCGTCTTTTGGTTGCCAGGAAACGGAAAATTCATATTTTATATGAATTTAGTTCTGGGCCTACTGATCCTGGTAGAGGATTCTGATTCACTGAAAATAGTCTCTTTATATTTCCTTTTTTTTTTTTAAATGTTTTAAGATGATTTCTTGCAAACCCCCCCCCCAAAAAAAAACTAGCTCTCTTGTTGGTATTTTCATTTTGAAACTTCAATTTATGTTGTGGATTTGCTCTTTTCTTCTACCTGGTTACCTCCTCTACCTTGTGGTTGCTGTTATCGCTTTTACTTAAGTGTTGATGCTTACCATTGTTGATGACGCATTGTGCATCTTGCTTTTCTTTGTATGCTGGCTTTCTTCTTACCGCGTTTGAAATTATTACTCAAAATTGGATTCCCTTCTTTAAAAAAATAAAAATAAAAATTATTGCGTTTTCCGTGGTTTCCATTTGTAATTGGGCCTCTTTTAATTATCCAGCTCCAATTTTTGTTTTCTTCCTTGTTTTGATGTGGATATTTGATTGCCGGCAATTTATCTTTCTGTGACGTTAATTTTGCCGTACCCAGAGTTATTTCTTTGCTTTTTTAATTCTATGCATCGTTTTTTTTTTGGTTATTTTATTTCATCTTACATCGTCTGCTTAGTCTGTGACATTGACTTCAGAGACATCTCATTGCTTTGCTAATATTATAGGATACATGTGATGTGCATTATCACAATTCTTGCCTAGAAAAGAGAGAAGAATTTTAGTCTGGATTCTGGTTGTTCAATTTTCCTGTTATCTAGTAAAATCATCTTGTGGTTAGGCTCTTTGATAGAGTATCTTACAGAAATTGAAGTTAATGGACTTAATTTAGGAAATTATTGTTTCATCTATTTTTCGTGATGGAATGTCTTAGGGTATGATTGTTAAGGCATTTTCTTTTCTTTTCTCGGCATGTTTTCTTATATCTATGATTCAAAAATTGGTGCATTCTAAAATTTTTCTAATTTTGTTTTGGCCTTTGTATCTGCAGCCATTATTTTTTCTTTACTACTGGGGAAAAGGTCTTAAATTTAGGCAGTCAACTTTATTTATCAATGGGGGATGCAGAAAATTCCCTTCCACCCTCAAAGAAAAGGGCTGCTGGAAGGGAGATTACAAAAGATAACCCTGGCCTTGATGATGATGAAGATTCTACTGAGCAAGAGACAGGAACTTTTAAGAGGGCTAGTGATGAAGTGCTTGCGAACAGAAGAATTGTGAAAGTTCGTCGCAACCAAGCCTCATCAACTCCATCAGCCAATCCATTTTCTGGGATTCGCTTGGTACCTCCTACTGTGCCAGCTGCACCTCCTGCTGCTGTAACAACTGAAGAGGTAACTAGTGAGAAAGTCCCTGAAGACAGAAAGAATCAAGTTTGTGAGGAGACTGAAAAGGGTAATGATCCAAATAGTGGGCAAGCTGAAGGGAAGAATGTTCAGTCAGCTGAAGATGTTGTTAGTGCTGAGAATGAGGAGAATGATGTAGTCAATGAGGCAACTGAACCCCAGGTGGAGAATGAGAAACCTGCAGATGATGATAAGACGGAAAATGAAAAGCCTGCAGAAGATGATAAGACAGAGACTGAAGATAAGGAGAAGACTGGCAGTGGAAATGTTGATGCCAGTGCTGAAGGGGCCCCCTTAAGTTCATTCCAACAGCTTTCAAGTAGCCAAAATGCTTTCACAGGGCTTGCTGGAACTGGGTTCTCCACTCCTACATTCACATTTGGGTCAGTTCCAAAGGATGGGTCTCCAGTGGCAACTGGTTCTCTTTTTGGGCAGAAAAGTGACCAGCCTTATTTTGGTTTTGGTCTTTCCAATAATGGAAGTTCTTCACTCTTTAGTGCATCAGGTTCATCTGCCACCTCAAAAAGTGAAGGAAGCAGTTTTCCATCCATGCAGGACGTTCCAGTTGAGACAGGAGAAGAGAATGAAAGAGTGGTCTTCATTGCTGACTCTGCATTGTTTGAGTTTTTGGATGGTGCCTGGAAAGAACGTGGAAAGGGAGAAGTCAAAGTGAATGTCTCAACCACAGAGACAGAAAGAGCCAGACTTCTTATGAGAGCTAGGGGTAATTACAGGTTGATTCTGAATGCAAGCCTTTATCCTGACATGAAACTGACAAGCATGGACAAGCGAGGTATCACTTTTGCCTGCATGAACAGCACTGGCGAAAATAAGGACAGTCTTTCAACATTCGCACTGAAGTTTAAGGACGGTTCCACAGTGGAAGAGTTTCGGGCAGCTGTCAACGCACATAAAGCTAAAACAGTCACAGTTCTGAAGACTCCAGAGAATTCACCAAAGGCTTCAGATGAGTGAAATGCACAGCTTTTCTCATCCTGTGTAGATGTCTGTTTTTCTGTGGAAGAACAAAGATCTTATTGTCTCCAGTCATCCCTAGGCCCTTTGCACCAGAGTTTGACCAAGTCTTGTTCCCTTTTTCTTCCAGTTTTTTCCTGGGTTCGAAATGCAATATTTACATGTGACAAAAATGTGCATGTTTGACAGTCTTATAGTCTGTCCCTTTAAACTGGGGCACATATATTGAATCTCAATGATGCATGTTGAAGACTTCGTGTTATTTTAGGGCAATTTGACCCCGGCCAATGCATCTAAGAATCATGATGGTCTCATGTCAGAGCTCACTTTGACGTTGTCTCCCGAATAAGATTTGCATGATACTCTTGAACTTTCGTTGAGTGTATTGTGAGACATCACTGTAATTTGATATACCGATCGCCTTTGAGTTAGTTTTTTATGTCTGGCAATTCATCATGGAATCAGGTTAATTAAGAAGTTAATTATAAGGGTCATTGTTTTGAACTTACAAAATGAAAAAGTTCGGTTCTAAAAGCATGAGCATGTACGGTAATTGCATTTGTTTTTTTCACTTTTCACCATGGATTGGATTGCCTTGTTTAATATGCTTTTATTCTGCTGAAAATCGTGAAAGTTGATTTGTGCGAACCTTTTCTCTCATATTCTGCACCATATGGTGGAATGTGTTGATTTATTAGGTTCCTCGTGGGATTATAGCAGATCAAGTTAACTTGGTTTTGTTTACTTCCATGCCTGAGAATTTGTCTGTCCGTACATGTAGGGAGAAGATTCATAGATGCGGGTGAATAGAGATACATCATGCATATTGTTAGTCCTTCAATGCATGATCATAATTAATGATGGACCATAAATATTCAAACGGTAATGATAGTGCAATGTGGGCTCGTGGTTGTGTAGGGGTGCTTCATGTGAAAATTATAACCCTCGCTATAAAATAAGTGTGATTGAACTGCCATTGGATCTCGAGGCTCATGAAGTGATTCCAGTCATGGCCCTATTCTTTATTCCTCTCTTTTGGTGCTACATGGTTAGTAATGGCTCCACACCCCAAAATGTCCCATTAGGAAAGACAAAATGATTTGTTGTGAATGCGTACAATGCCAAAATGTCCCAGATGTTTGGATCAAGTGATTGTGGAGCTTGGGAATTTGATGTAATGGGACGCGTTTGTACATTAGGCACATTCAACACACCAAATCGGTATCCACATAGGAGAGTCAAAACAGTTGCTAAATAACTAGAATTACAGAGGGGATTACGGTGTTACAGCCACCTATTGAATCCTGATGTCAGTGCTCAACAACACTATGTTATGTTGTGCTAGTTTCCTTACCAGATCAAGAGTATCTTCCGTATGAATGATTCTATCCAAAGCTGGTCCTCTTGAACTTAACCAGCCAGTCCCAGCTTGATTTGCTGCCTCCCAACACGACTGATAAAGCAGTCCGCGAGAATAATGGACAAGGATTCTCATGCCGGAGAGGCAACTCCTTGGAATTAAAAGGGAACGAATGATGCAATTTACTAACCGGGAATGCTGCACAGCCCCCCAAGTTTCCTGACGCAGGCCAGCCACAGATCCACCACAAAAGTTAAAAGTCGCACTATCATCAATGTATCTTTTCACATTCATAATAGTTGATTGTTCGATGCATGATCCTCGACTAACAATGGAATAAATGTATAGTCAATTATTATAATATAGTAACGAGTGGGAAGTGGGGCTAAGGCCTCAATTTGGTTAGCTGCCCCGGCCACTTCTTGATAAACCCACAAAATCCACCAATCTTTTGTACTCATTCGGCCGTATGGCTAGCTTTTTAGGCGTGCTGGATTTGTCTTCAACCCACTCACGGGTTATGTTCCAGCTCATGATAACAGATAGAAAATGGCCTCTCAAGTCACCTAACAGCTGTGTGATTTTTGGCTTACTGTAAGGGAACAGACTATTTATAGATACCTTTTTTAAAAGATTTCTTCATCAATCCCAGAGTTCTTACCTACTAATTATGGAGCAAATTGGGGAAGTGTGTTGAAACGCCATAATAAAAATGTATAAATCAAGAATAATTCTAATTTTTGTAGACATAACACGCAATTAAATACTGGTGATATGAATTCTCGAAAAAAAAAAAAAATTGTTATAGAGTCAAAACTAAGCAATAGTAATGCCGTGATACTTGTCCAGGCATTATTGTTGGGCATTTGATTCTTTCCGATTGGATCCCAACTGTTAATCCCTGTAAATATTAACCCAACAGGATAATTGTTACGTGGGAATCCGTGAACAATGAATTATCATATATAGTTGCACCGCCGAAGACAAACTCGTAACGCTTGTCGCCTTTATTCATTTGCAAAGACTACGATCACAGAGCAATTAAGCAAAATACTATTTTAAACTCCTCTCGGGGTCAGAAATTCTTCTTGTTGCATCTGCCTGAGCAGGAATTTACGCAGCTCGCAACTTTCTCCCCACCTGAAAAGTATGAAGAAGCAATCATGAATCTCGTCTACGTATATATGCGTGTGGGTGTTTGTGTGTGTACAAGGCGAGAAGTTGGGGGGGGGGGAAACCTGGGTTAGATTTGGAGCTGATGTTGGTGCACAAAGAGATAGCACAACCGAGCTTGCAGAAGTGTTGTTGGGTTTCTTCCCCGTTGTTGGTATTTGAAGGAGAGGATGGAAATATGCAATCTTTCAAGCATTTAAAGGCACAAGAGGAAATTGAGTTACCAGGGGTGATGGCACACACAATGAAGCAACCTTCATAGCATTGATTGAAAGTGACGGCCATGGAATTCCCTGACAGCAGTACCAACAGCACACAAGCAACCAATCGGGACCTAACTTTCCTCTCCTCCATTCCCTCTTTCTTTTTTTCTTTTTTAACTCTTTTTTTTTATTTTTTGTTTTGCAATGCTATGAGGAGTTGAATGGCAAATTATTTTGAAGCCCCCCTGGCCCCTTCAAGAGCAAGGAGTTTATATAGTACAAGACCTGGGAAATTGGTTGCCATAGAGCATACATAGGTACAACTAAAGTTAGTTTAACTCGGGTTAGTATGTGGGATATACCATTGACCCATGTCAGGACTACAAGCCGGTAACTCTTCTTTACATGGACGCAGTATATTTTCCTATCATTACCATTTAATACACATTTATGGTTCTTCTCACAAATTGAGTATTAAAAAAAAAAAAACGTAAAACATATAACTGTCAAATATATATATATATATATATATATATATATTGATTTTTAGGTTATTTGTTTTGTATAATTATATAATTTTTATTTCTATATTTATATTATTCTATACTTATCTCCACGTTAGTCGATGAAAATTCGAAAATTTCTTGCTTAATGTCCAACTTGATTGATCAAATCAAATATGCACTTGGTGACGTATCACCAAGGTGCATAAATATGGAATTGATTTATTTTTTCTATTTTTCTATACTTTTTGTTCTTTGGAAAAAAAAAAAAAGAAGACTGGAACACATTTATAAACCCCATCCTCGTACAGGCCCCAGTTCACGATCTAAAGCCTCAAGCTCGTAGATGGTCTTCAGAGACGGAGCACAGCAACAACAAAAGCAGCAAACAACAACTTCTTACAACAACGTTGTTGTCAGGTGGACAAATGTCAAAGCGCAAAGAGGTAGTCTTTAATCATCAAGCACTGAGCTTTCCTCCGATTTGTTTTTTCTGTTTGCCTCCAAAATTCCTTTAGAAAAAATGGGCTCTCGTTTTTGTCTTTTTTTTTTTAACAGAGAATCGTTTGAAATTTTGGGTTTTATTGTTTTGGTGGGCGTAGGTACTGGAAAAGAAGAAAGCAATAGCAGAATTGTTGAAAGCAGCCTCTTTTGTTAAGGATCATCTTGCTCCTTTCCAGTCTTTTCACCGTTATGATAGAAATGGTAATATGGTTGTTGTTCTTACATTCTTTACGAAATTGCTTGTAAATTTGTCGTTGTGGGTTTTGCTCATTGGCAAAAAGTTTTATGACTAGGAAGTGCTTGAATGATTCCAATCCTAAAACTGTGATTGTGAGCAATTGCCTGTTTTGTTAGCTGCTTCCTTGTTTTAGCTCGTGATTCGACCATCACATAAGTTAGTATTGCAATGACAGTTGTGGGGTTGGAAGTGTTTCTGGTGCCAAAAAAAGAAAAAAAAAATTCTTATTGTCTCTTGTTGTTATTGTAAAGTTTTGAAATTGTAGACTTTCACTGTCCCATTTTTGGATATTGCTTGTTTTCTTGATTACTAGGTTTGTCTCTGTACTTGGAATCTGGGAGGGGGAATAAGCTTTCATCATATGTTAAGCAACACATTCAAAACCTCCTCAAGGTAGAATGAGCACGTTTCCATTTCGAGGATTTAGGGAATTTTGTTTTAGTATTAGTGCCCTGATTGTTTGCATTGTCAAAATGTACAGGTAAATATGGAGGAGGTGTATGGCCCTGAGTGGCCTACAGAGGAAAAAGTTAAGCGAAGGGAGATGGTTTCTCCTGAAGCATGTTATATATTTGTGCATGAGGCTCTGGATGCAGGTGTTGGAGTGCTGGGGCTAGATGAAAGACCCTTGGTGGGTTTTGTACAATTTCGTTTTACTCTAGAGGAAGAGTTGCCTGTTCTTTATGTTTATGAAATTCAACTTGAGAGACGTGTCCAAGGCAAGGGATTGGGAGAGTTCCTGATGCAACTAATTGTGCTTATTGCTCGTAAGGTGCGCATATGACTTACAGATGCATAGCATGTGATGATTTGCTCCTCTTTCTCTATTTCTTTTCTTGCACTCTATTCTCTAGTTTCGCTCTTTTAAGATCAACAGTCAGACGCAATTTTTGCTTCACTCGATATCTAAATCAGAGTTTAATATTTCCTAGAGCTGCATGAGTGCTGTTGTCCTCACTGTTCAAAAAGCAAATGTAGCAGCCTTGAATTTCTATACAAGCAAGTTGAGGTAAGCTCATTATATGATGATCCATTGGTATAATGTATCCTCTCTGCCCCTGCTAACCTCTAAACTCATCTATGTGTGTGCATTCCTGCATTTGGTATTTTTTCTACTATCTATTTTCATTTTGTGATATTTCATGCTATTTATCTGTTATTTTTCTTGTACGAAAAAAGAGTTTGGCTGTTCTTTTTCATTGTCCTTGATTCCCTGGTACTTCTTTTGCAGATATAGTATATCAAGCATTTCACCGTCAAGAGTTGATCCATTTGTATGAAATTATTGACTATGCCATACATCTTAGTTTTGGATTTCTATCTCTTTTCCTTATTTCATGTAAATATTTACATGCTTTGATAATCTGACCCTTCTCCACAGATGGGAATTGAGAAGTCTTATGAAATTCTTTGTAAAGCATTAGATGATGAAGCTAAAGCCATATTTGAGGTATCCTCTATTTTATCGTCTTCCTACTGATTTGTAATACTAAAACCTATCACTATATGCTACGATGATTCATGCTTCTTTAGGAATTTAGACAGTGCTATTGGGCTTATCTGGTTGTTAGATTACCTATGCAAAGTGGAGCTGAATCTTCATTTTCATTATTCTTTGAAGGAAAGCAGATGAGTAACAGACAAATTGATGTTTAGCATGATATCCTTGAGGTGTGTTCTTTTTATTTTTTCTTCAAAATCAAAAAACATACCTATTACTTGGGATTCTCAAAACCCGAAAAAAACTATCCTGATGAATTAGTCTTTTACTTCCACTTTGTTTGTATGGTCCAGAAAACACTGTCAAAACAGAGGATTTTTATGCGAAGTCTGGTAATGTTACCAGGTATCACACTTTCATTCCAAGACTGCTATGAGGCTTATGGTCCTGGGTCAGTTGGTTGTGCATTTCTTTTTGTCTCGCTTCTCTTATGATGACTGAAGGAACATCCAATCATTGTGCATAATGTTTGCATTAAGGTAGCGCTTACATAGGCTTCCATGCAGCTGTTGCAATTGTCAATTAGTTGACAGCTATGACTCATTATTCTTGCATCTGGAACCATGCACATTATTTGCTTAAGTCCCTAATGTATTGACCACAACTGATTGTCGGTGAAGCTACATTAAAGCTCATTTTCTTTAACTTGTTTAGAACTGTTAAAAAGTATATCAGGATGGATGAATCATTTCTTTTCCCTTTTTGCTCTACAAGACATGCAGACTTGATACGATTTTGAAAAGATTTCCTGCTTCTGCCTTGTGATCTTTTAATGGGAATAAATAGAATGTGATGTGATCTTGTATAATAGTTGCTTTGGATGAAGTACTGGCTTAGTCAAGAGAGACAAAACTACTGATGCTTCATTTTCTTTTGTTGAAGGGATATAGAATATCATAATATTCAGTTTTGCATTTGCTTATTTACCTGTGAGTTGTGGTAGGTTTACATTCGTACTCTGGGATCCATCTTGACAGTTTAACTGTTGGCTTGTTGGCAGGGACTTGGTGATGGCCCTGGCGGGGATGCAAACGTGATTATTTCACGGCTTCATTTTGAAGAGTAGAGTTTTTTCAACCCAACCTCGTGTTGTATTTATGCTCAGTACCTTGCTACATGTCAAAGTCTGCGACAGCTACCATGCCAGTGCAGCGACATTGCTGTAGCTTCCACAGTGTCAGCATTCATGAGCATCATTTTCCTTGTAATTAAAGGCTGCAGCACCAAGAGAAAACCCATATCGTCAGCAAGATATAACCTGTATAGCAATTTACTTAGACGTGAGTTATCTCAGCCATCCAATGGCTGGCCATTAAACTCACTGTCAGGAATGTCTTTTCGGGCTTATAAATAGGCATTCCAATCCAGTTTCCCTCTTCGTTCATTTCTATCACCTACTTTATGGATCATTTATCTGATTCTTAGTTTAAACCTTAGCAATATAGTCACTGTGCACGTCGCTGCTTTGTGATTGCTAGTATGGACTCAAAAATATCAAAATCACAGGAAAGAGCTTTCGTTTCACCAAATTGAGCATTCCGTATCACATTAAATTGAGCATTCCGTACAATGCTCCATTAAATATGCTCATAAACACCATCCCAGTATAAGATGAGAAGGTTGTTCCGATTTGATTCAAAGGGGGGCTATTGGGAACGAGAGAATAAGAGCCTAAACAGAAATGGAATATGGGGTCTGCCCCAAAAGAAGTTCGAAGAATGGAAGCAAATGACAGTAGGTAAAAGGTTGAGTCAAGTTTTGAGAAAGACAAAACATCCACCTTTGGCCACTACATCGATAGAGCCGTTCGGTAATTGCTCGTGTCTAAAACCTGTATTGTTAATCAAGTGATCAAGGACATTGGTCTGTGCGCCCCAAAGGATGAACAGCACGCGTCGTTCCATTTTCCCCCTCCTTTTTTTTTTTTTTGGCTAATACATTGGAATTTGCTGAACCATATCCTGAGTACCCTCGATCCAAATTGCCTGGAATGGTGAAACTAAATAAACCTTCCAAATTTCTCATTCAAATTAAGTACTTGTCGTCACGTTAAAAACTTGAACACTGAATAAAAGTGCAACTTCTCTTTTTCGAAATTTATCTTGCATCGGTAGGTTGTACCTATTATAGGTGCCATGTCCGTCCAGGGACAATCCTACCTCCTTGGCTCCGAGGCACCCCTGAACCACGTTCCTTAGAAGGGGGAAGAATATTATCCACAAATATTAAAAATATATGCATATACGGAAGGGAAGCAGAAGTGGCATGGTCTCGTGATTTCATTACTTTAAAAAAGTGTTCTTTTTTCCCCATTTAAAAATTTTTGTTCAAAAAATACATGGTATTTAATAGCAAATATATCCAACGTAGAGTACTATATAATTAATATAAATTTTATTTTTTAAAAAATAATTTATCACATATTTTACTCATTTTATCACACCTTTTTGGACCAAAAAAAAAATAATAACTTTTGGAAATTAGGGGCAGAATTGCAATAATGAACGCTCAGTGGATCTGGATCTAGCACAAACAAACAAAACGATCAGGTACATAGTCCGCCGGCTAACGTGTCACACTCCCATTGGCTTAAAAATGCAAACCTTAGATTCAAATCTGGCTGTAGCTCCACATCAATCTGACGTCTCCTGACTTGACCAATCAGAAACTCCAAAAATAAATCGTATTTCCCAAAATACCCTTACCCAACGCCCATAATCCCCCAAGTATTTTCACTATATATAGGCGCGCGCACACACGCGCACAAGCCCCATAATTTATTTATGATGCAAACACCAAAAATCTGAGAAACATCTCTCTATCCTCCCCGTCTCTCTTTCGCGCTCTCTCTCTAAAAGTCTAGGGTTTGTGGGAATTGGTAATAAGCATTGGAATTTAGGCGTTTTAGGCTTTCAATTTTCTGTCTTTCTCTTCGGATTGGTGTTCGGCTCGCGAGAAAATTTGAAAATTTTAGTGCTCTGTTGACTTGCGTAAACTTTCGGGCTTTTTCAATTGTGTGAGTTTAAATTTTTTTGGGAATTTTGTTTTGGTTTTTGGTTCTAGGGTGGTGTGGGGGGGAGGGGGTGGGTTTGAATTGAGGTCGGAAACTTACAATTGGTGTTTGGTTTACGGGAAAGTTTAAGTATTTTGGGGTTGAATTGAATGGCTAAGGTTGGGGAAGAGGAGGTGGAGTATGAGAGTGATCCGGAGGAGGAAAAGCGTATGCTGGTGAGGAGGCGGAGAGAAGCGGCGAGTGATGATGAGGAGGGTGAAGGAGAGGAGAAGGAAAGAGTGGATAGGAGAGGTGCTATTCATTCGGATGAATCTGACGGCCAGGGTGGGGTGGCTGAATATGATGAGGATGAAGAAGAATTAGATGGAGAGGCAGAAGATGATGGGGTTTATGAAGATGTGGAAGAAGAGGAAGAGGTTTATGATGAAGAGGAAGGGGACGAGGAGGAGGAGGGTGTTGATGGGTTTGGAGGAAGGAAAGAAGGGAATGTGGTGGGAGGAGTTGGCATTGGGGGGCATGGGATTGGGAATAAGGAGGTGGTGGAGGTGGAGGTGGAGGTGGAGGGGAGGAAGGGGGAGGGCGGAGTGGAGGCGCATGGTGTAGGGAGTCATGAAGAGGAGGAGGAGGGAGGGGAAGGGGAAGGGGTGAAGAAAGAGAATGAGCCATTTGCTGTGCCCACTGCCGGGGCATTTTACATGCATGATGATCGGTTTAGAGACAATGCTGCTGGTCGACACAGGTAATTTGGTGTGGCTTTAGGTTTGTAACACACAACACTTTTGATTACAGCATTACAAGAACTAAAATTGGTTTGTGTTGCGCTCTATGTGTTTCTGTGTTGCTTTTGCAGCTATCATTAATTATTTGATGTTGAGCTCACAATGTAGTTCCAAAGGTTTTATCTCACCCCATTCTATTATTATGATGCCACAAAAGTTCAGAATTTTGAACTAATACATGTTTATGATGGCTTGAATTATGCAGGGAACATATTTATATATTTTTCTTTATCAAATAAAGTAAAGGTTTAGGTATAAAGATTTTATTTTGAAACAGATGTTTTGTCTCTTAATTAGAATGGTAGTTGTAATCCTAACAGATTTTTATTTTAAAGTTGTTAGTAGGATATGGATGGCAGACTTAGCTTGTGGATTTGCTCAAGTTCTGTTCTCATTTTAACTTTGTTTGTTCTATTGTGAATAAATAATGCAATTTTCTATATTCTCACCCAAGAGCTGCCTTCACGTAGCTCATTTTTTTCCCATCTGAGTTAATCACCACTGTCAAAACCATTCAGGTTGGATCTACTTGAATTCTTTCTGAATTTAGTTGACTCTGTTTCTACTACATGGCAAAAGTATATTCCCAAGCTAAACTTGTCCATTTGAGTGTGTAGGTTTGTTATCTCAACTCTTGAATGCAGCAAAATTTTAGTATCATGCTCGATTTGCTGCTATCATTTTTTTGAGGTGTACATTGCTGGCTTCTTCAATTTATTTTTCAACAAAGGAAAATGAAGATGCTTTGGTGAAAAAAAGTGAATTTTAATTTTATGGTATTTTACTGCTGGTTGAAACTGAATATCCATATGGTTATATGTTATTTAGCATTATTGTAAGCTAAATGTTCATGGTTGGATGTTGTTTGGGTTGCACCTGAGTTGTTTAGTTTCAGTAGCAGTCTAGGACAAGTCAAAAGGATGAAAATAAAAATAAAAAATAAAAAAGAAAAGAGAGAGAGAGAGAGAGAGTTTGTTCCTTTCAATTTGATGTGGGAGAAGGATAGCCTGTGTTGTATTCTGTTGGCAGTTTTTTGCTTTATGATTACAATTCAAGCATTTTTCTAATGGATAACTTATCTGTCCTGGCATTAAAATTCAAAGGTGAGTGTCAACAAATGGCTTTGTAGGTTCCTTTCTGTTGGTTGATTTCTGTCATAATATGTGAGACACTGTTATGGTGAATAACATCTTCGACCTGTTGATGGAAAAAGAGCAAAGAAAAAAAAATGATGATTGACATAAATTAGATAAATAGTTTCCTTTGGCTTATTGCTCTCTGCATATTGCTTCCCTTTTGTCTGAACTTTGCATTTAAGTGTGTGGATTTGGTTTTTGTGTTTTTTTTGGGGGGGGGGGGGTGGGGGAGTGTTGTGGTTTTTTGCTTGTTTTACTGGGAGAGGTCTATCTGTTAATTTTTTTGTATGTATGGGTGGCTGTAAACATAAATTTTGCCATCTTATTTTACTTGGTGTCATCTTTAACATAAAGGAGAATCTTCTCTGTGCTTGGTATAGGAGAACATTTGGTGGAAGGAGGTTGTGGGAATCAAAAGATGACAAGAAGTGGGGGCATGATAAGTTTGAGGAGATGACTTTGCAGGAAAGGCATTATGAGCAGGTGGTAATCTAATGCAGTGTTCTCTTCCTCCCTTTTTATTTTTGTGTTCTTTCTTACACTCTCTTTTTGCAATATGACTTGAAAATAAACTCAGGGAAGGAGGACTTCTAAAGGTCATTATCGAGCTCGTGGTGGTAAAAATCGAGGTCCAGGCAGGGGATATGGCAGAGGAAACAGATCTAGGGCATTCAGCAATGGTAACAATGAGAGTCAGGTGCCAAAAACTGTGAGAGGCAGAGGGCCCAGGAGGTATGAGCATACTATGAAAAATAGCAGTCAGACAATTCCAACACAAAGGAAGCAGCCTGGGAAGCCTCCTGAGAAAACCTCCCATAGTAATTCAGGGAGGACTTTTATGCCTGCATCAAATGCAGAATCTGATAAAGTGCCTCCTGCTAAAAGGCACTCGAGCTTGAGTTCTGCTTCTCCTCCTTTTTATCCATCGGGATCCTCCAACAAGGATATCTCTTTAACTCAGAAAAGGGATGTGACAGGGGTTGCAAACAGGAATCTTCACTCTCCTGTTATAGAAGAAAGTTTCTCCATCCAGCAACATAATTTAGTGACACGAGGGAAGAATATGGCTGATGCTGTTGGAATTGACAAGCTTTATATTGATGATTCCATCAATCCAGCTACTGGGAAGCCCTTGAACAAGATGCAAATGGGTTCTTCATTAGTCAATACCATGCAATCATCTCAGTCCAAGGCTCAAGGAAAGGGTGTGGTACTTTCAGGGCAGATTACTTATCAGCCAATGCTACCTAACAACCAAGTCAGTAGAGTCCCTTCCTCCACAAAGCTTCATGGTGTTCAGCGAAGTCCTGCTCAAAACCAGGCTTCACCTTCTGTTCAATCTCCTGGTCAGCAGTTGGGCCAGCGTTCTGGCAGTGGATCTCAAGCTTCTCCACCGAAAACTCCTGGTTCAACAAATTCCTTTGAAACTGGAGAATTGGACAGTGCATCAGAATCCAGTAAATCCAAAAATGCTTTGGTAGCGAAGGGAAAAGGCAGTATTCAAGGAAGTGGAAGAGCATCATTTCTTCATGTTGGGGCTCAGGTTATGGGTGCCACAGGAAATATGAGCATTGGACATGGTGACCAAAACTTTCCCGGGACCCCTGCCTTCTTGCCAGGTACACCTTTAAGGATGACTTCGTCTGCCAATTTGAAAAGAAAAGAGTATAAGAGAAATAGTCAAAATTCCAAGGCCAATTGTTGGTAGTAGAACTGCAACTAGGTGTATCTCTATCAACAATTTTTAATGATTGAGTTGCCCTTCACGAATTTTATATCAATTGGGCCAATAGGTCAATTTGTTGGTATTTTTTCTTTTCATTTTTATCTTGCTTCTCCCTGTTGAAGATATTGGTTACATATGAAAGAAGCCTGATTCTTCTAGATGGATGGATTCCTTGGGCTAGTGCTTTAGTTTCATCATGGTTCACTCTTCATAAGCTCACTTTTTTCCCCATATGTCACTAGTTTTCATTGTTTATAGGAAAGGCTTCCTTATACCCTACTATTTCCCTTTGGTGTATAGACTCTGTGTTTTGGCCAAGCATCACTTGTGTCATATGTGTTTTAAGCAGTTTATTCCTCATACAAGTGGCTTGGTATGCAGTAATGCAATTTGGGGGTCAGCATCCTGGTGGCATAGGAGTTTCAGCTGTTGGTATGGCATTACCGGGTTATGTTGCTCAACCTCAACTTGGTGTGGGAAATTCTGAAATGGCATGGTACAGTGCTTTTCTTTACACCCAAGATTTCATGATGAATGCATTGCCGGCCACTTCACTTTTCCTTTAGATGTTGCATGCTCTGCACTTTGTTGGCTAGGGTTCATCTTAGAAAATAGGAATTAACTTTTTCTAAGAAATTGAGACTTGTTATAGTTCAACGGCTTTTTTTTTTCATCCTGATCTATATACTTTTAATATGTGGATTCAATTGTATTGGCTGCAAGAGATGTTTATTTGGAAATTAATGTTTCTTGCAAATTCTCCTGTGTTCTTTCTTTACCAGCATCATCTTAAAGCTTATTCTAATTTTTAAATGAGCTGATAGCGATAGTGATTGTAATTATAATTTTCAGGCTACCATTTCTGGCTGGTGCTGCGGGAGCTCTAGGGGCAACGTATGGTTCACCTTATATTCCTGTTGATGGTGCTTACCATGCTCAGTCATCTGGACAGAGCTCTTCAATGGGCCCTTCAAGGTTGGTAGCTTAGTTGTTAAGTCCAGTCGACTGTTTAAAATGCAGGTTGTGATTGTCGCATTGTCATTATATGAATTGAGATGTGTGTGCCTGTGCATGTGCTTCTGTGTGTGTTTCAATTTGTAAATGTTACAGGTCAAGTATGTGCCAATTTAGTCCAAATATTACGATCTTTTACACAAGTCCTTGATTGGTATTTTTATTTTCTACATATTTGGAATTTTAATATGTTATTTGTTAATGGAAAGAGAATTTTCTGGCATCAGCAAGCTGGGCATTTATGTATGGTATACTACACATACATATGTGTGTGTGCACATGCACAAATATATGAATATTGTTCAATTTTTTTTCCCTGTCCTTGAACTGGGAACACTTTATTGAAAACTTTGGCTTCATGTTTTTGGCTGGACATTTTGTATGTCTTTTAATGGGTTATTACATGTTATAGGTTGCGGTGTCATGGTTAGCTGCTAAAGTTGAGGCCTATTGTCCCTCCATGATTTTTTTTTTTTTGGCCTTACAGTTAATTTATTGCCAGAAAGGATGTTGTTGTTGTTGAATATCTTGTTTCCATTTCTTTGGCTTCATGTTTCTTGAAATTTACTTGCATTTGCTGGTTGCCATTATCTTGAATTTGTGTATGTTATATTGACTTTTACTAGGCTCAGCTTAGATGACTTTTCTTTTTCAGCAAAGAGACTAATAACAATAAGCCCAATAATGAATGGAAGCTGCTGTCACAGAGACCCGGTTAGAGATCATCTTACCTTTTTCAACCTTCCTCTTTGATCTTAACTTGGTTTTCAGCATTTTTGCCATTATTGATCTTGATGAATCAACACTTTTTCGCTGTAGAGCCTCTTGGCGATGAGTTTGGGCAACGACAAAAGCCTCGCAGGTATGTTAAATTTTTAAGCTCTTGCAAATGGGGCATAACTCATTTTTAACTCTTCTATCAAGCTTTTTAGACTCTAGTTTATTTTATTTTATCTTTTTCACCCTCTTTGTAGATACTCAGAGATGGATTTTAAGCAGCCAAGTACAAGTGCTTAAATAAGATGGAGCAAGTTTGAATAAGCAGATAAAGGTGAATGTGTTTTCAATCATGCATTTATGTTGTTTGGCTATGGCAAAATTCTTAGCTGTGATTGCATGGTGATGCAGGCCTTCGTTCAGGCTCTTTGTGTTCTCCAGCTTTTGTTTTGGAGTGTTTTGGGCAGCAAGACATTCCACGATATTTTAGGTAACTGGAGTTTGGGCTTGCATTGTCTATTATTATTGTTATTATTATATTTTCTGTTACATATATACATTTATGTACATGTGTGTGTGTGTGTTTGCGCACGTGCGTATTATGCTGAACATTTGCATATGTTAGATTTTAAACTCAGTTCCTTGCCCTTTCCACCACAATTTGTGGTAAGACAGCTCTGCCAACGGAAAAGAATACAAATTAAAATTTTTTAAGCCAAATCCCAACAAGAAAAATGTAGGTGTACATTTTTTTTCTGTCTTTTTCTGTCTTCTTCCTCTTGTGGGTTCTCTGTTTCTCATTGTCTTTTGAATGAGGAATCAAGCGAAAGTAATCTAACTTTTTTTTTTCTAATAAATAAAGGCATTTTTTACTTTTTTGCTTATATTTCCATTGATCTCAACAAGTCTTAACTTCTTCCATGTTCATTCGGCGGTCTTGACCACAAATTATTTTACATGTCTAACCTCTTGTGTATACGTTCATGCAGTTACATAAAAATGCCTGCTCATGCTGCAGTCAATTTGAGAACATGATTGTGGCCTGAAAGGGCAGTTTCTTGTTTAGTGTATGTGGTATGCACTTTCATCGACAAAAGGTTCTTTTAATCTTCTAGTTTCCAAAAGCAGATCACACATTATCTTATTCTATGTATGTCGCGATTTCAGGTTTTGCTTGTGGCTTGGTTTCTTAGTGAAGCTTGCTAGAGATGCACGCAACCTTCCCCAAAATTATATGCTAAAAAATCTGGAAAAGAACAGTATTATTGTGCAGAAGCTGTTTTGCTTGGTGACCTCAAGGCTTGAGCTTCCATATTTATAAACGCGGATGGTATTCCATTTTTCTTCAGAATTCAATAACCTTAGTGGTCGATCAATTTAAGTCTTGTTTCCATGAAACCATTTACATGTGGGATTGCTTTTCTAGTTGAGAGGCTGCTTACTCGCCAAAAGACTGCTGGGTTAAGGTTTATTTGTTTGGGACATTGGAAGCATATTGTGTTGACAACTGCATTTCATAAGTTATTGAATGTGGGTATGCTTTATATATCCTCTCTGCTTTCTTCTACATTGCCTGTATCAGATTTGTCGGTTACCGTTGGTCTATTTTTCAGATTAACTGCACACTAATTATACCAGTGTTCCAGTGTTCAAACTCAGGAACTTTGGGTAATTGGCTAATTGCCCGGTAAACCTCCAAGAACCCTATTTCAATGGCGAGGATGGCTTAGTTGTTGCATTGGCAGAGATATGATTGTAACCCTATCACATACATTTCGTTGATAGGCATATTAGTTTTTGTTTCTTTTTTTGTTATATGAATTTTATCAAGTTAGATTTTGATATAATAAGAAGGGTGAGTCTTGGTATGAGATAAGAAGTTATTCTATTGTGACCTCGCGGGTTCAATTTACAAAAATTATAGTGAAAGTAAAGGTTAAGGTAAAGTTGCATACATATGGCATTATCGAACATCCCACAATTTCTAGGTTGGAAAAGGTGGGGGAGGGAGAGGGGGAATGACTATCACATAATGAGAAGCTGGTGGCCTTTCTCGAAGACAAGAGTAGCAGTAAACAGTCCTTTCCTTTGCCACGAGATGGAGCCCGGAGCAACCCCTCCTGTAGATTTGTCTCAGCTTGAATTATGGTGTACCGGGTGCAGTGTCTTGGGTAAAATTCTTAGGTGAATCTGATCCACAAACATTGGAATCAAATGAACTTTTTTGATATTTGGTTACAATAAAAATAGTGCTTGTGATTATTCCTTGGAAAATTTTATCAATTGGCTTCTCTTAAACTGTGCCTACAGTTTCTTTGTGAAAACATGAATAAAGTTGCATTCATTTGACCATTTCATCAAATTATAAAAGGTTTCTGTGAACTGGGATGCATTTTCAGAGACCAGGTGGTTTGGTGCCAATTCCCAATCAAACGGTTTACAACAGTTCTGCATATAATCCAACGGCCGTGATTTTCCTTTTGAATGGTACATTAGCAGCAGCCACTGACAAGAAACTATTATCAAATTCAATCATAAACTGAATCTATTAGCTCAATACCTAAAGCCCACTGACAGCTCAATCGGACCATCCAATTTGCCAAAAACAAATTGACTAAACGAATCAACTCCCTTACAGCCAAGAGTATTCTCAATTGAATACACGATGTACAATATTGTAACATTACGAAGTCAAATAGAGCATGCTCAATTGAATACTTGCATCAATTGTGGTAATAAATTCAGTGTTGCTCCGCGTATGATTAAAATATGTTCAATCAAGTATTTTGTACACAACATTATAACCCTCATAAGTTAATTATGAGATTGGTAATAAGTATATGCGGTTAAGTAATATATGAGATTATGATTCGATATTGATTATGCCTTTGTGCGGAGGAAATTGCGGGAATTATTAGTAGGTAGTCTTTGTTTGGGTGTGGGGGAAAATTGCGGGGGTTATTAGTAGGTGGCTTTTACTTGAACTTACAAAATTTAAAAAGTAAATTCAAATAGAGATAGCTAAACCAAGTTTAACAGTTAAAGGCCACAAAAATAAAGTCCCCTACACTTTGTTTGCTTTGTGAGAAAATGCTAAGAAAAAAATTTGTGAGAAAAAAAAAAAAAAGGGTGGCGTGAAAGTAAACTTTCACTTATTTCGGGAATAGAAGTTATGTAAAAGAAAACATCTTGAGAAATTCAGAAATGTTCGCAATTTCCCCAAATTGGTGACCAAACGTTGGAAATTTTAAACAAAATTTTAATACTAGTTGTCTATTTTTCTCAATTAATAATGATTATTAGTTGATTTTTCTCTACTAGTTAACAAGGGTACAAGGGTAACGCACATAGAATTTTTTTTTTTTTGTTCAATATATCTAATACTTTCTATTTATTTTTTTTTCTCTTTACTTATGCAAACAACTCACAAAAAAAAATATTTTTGTTTTTTATCTTATATTTTCTTTCTAATCACTTTCTTTTTCACTCACTCCAAAGAACAAAAAAAGTGTTGGGGAGGTTGAGGGGTCAAATCTTGACAAGCTGAAAATGATTCGATTGTAAAAAATAAAAAAAATAATAAAAAAATTGATTGACTTAACAAAGAGATAGACGATTTAAATGGTTTAATATTCTCATAGATATTCAACAAAAATCAGATTCTTTTGTCATAAGAAACGAAATAAATAAATAAATACAAATTGGCTCGATTATATAATTTTTCAAGATGATTCGCAAATCTCATGTTTCCACGTGTCCCGAATCTTCTGCACGACTTAAACCCATCCGTAGACTATCACGTCCCCAATACGATGCGATCCATTCTCGACTCCATCGTCAACGTTCGAGACACCGTCTTTCTCTCTCTAGAATATCAAGTAGTAGCTCTCGCTCTCTCTCTCTCTGAGCTGTGGTTTTCAAGATGTTATACACTTTCTTTTTTGTTATTGTTAGTTCTTAAAATGCTTCTCATAACCTCTGTTTGGTTGCTGAGAGAATGCAGGAAAACGAACGAGAGTCTGAATGTAAACATGCGATCAGTGAACTTTTGGAGCTTTTAGTGAGTGTTTGTTTCTATTATTTGTTTGCTTCTTCTGTTTGGTTTCCGAGAAAAAGGAAAGAATTCCTGAAGGAAAATTTAAATTCCTCTGAAGTAAGATCTGCCTTTTCCTTTTTTTTTTTTTTTTTGCTACTGGAAGTTTTAGCAATGTTGATTAAGTCATTGGTTACTGATTGGAGCTTTTTGTTCTTGATTTTAGTGGCCTTTTTGTGGCTTTTGATTTTACTTAGAACTTATGTTTGGTTTCTGAGAAAATGGAGTAAAACTATATCATGTCAGTAGAAAATTTGAATGTAAAAAAAAAAGAAAGAAAGAAAGAAAGAAAAGGAGCATATAGTGTTTTTTTTTTTTTTCCCTGAATAATTTGGTTATGTTTCTGTATTAGATAATAGATTTATTTATTTTTCGTTTCAGCAGAAGGTAAAAGAGCTGGAAATGGCAAATCCGAGAATTTAATTCTTGTGATTTTGAGCCATAAGTGTCGGGTGAGCAATGCTTATTGTGCCATTTGCTGTTGTGTTCTAGTTAGGGAAGATAATGGAGGATAGAGGAGATTTGCATGTAAATGTAGTTAGGCAGTCACCTTTGAGGCCAAATAGCAGCTTTAAGTCCACATTGTCCGGGAAATCAACGGCTAGGAACTCTCCTACATTTCGGAAATTGCATTCCAGCCGGACTCCACGGAGGGAGGGCAGAAGTATTGGAGGTGGTATACAGTGGTTTAGAAGCAACCGAATTGTGTACTGGTTATTGCTCATCACTCTCTGGACTTACCTTGGGTTTTATGTCCAGTCCAGGTGGGCTCACGGTGATAACAAGGAGGAATTTTTGGGGTTTTTACGTAAAAGTAGAAATCAAAGTTCAGTAATGGAAAAGAATTCACGACGTGATTTGCTTGCCAAGGATATTCCTGTGGCTGTAAATAACGGGACCACTAGAATTCAGGTCGAAGATGGCAAAAGGATTGATGTGGTTTTGGCCAAGAAGGGAAATGATGCTTTACCGAAACGTAGTGTGACTTCAAGGAAGAAGAGTAAGAAATCAGGGCACAGGTCGCGTGGTAGAGCACGTGATAAGTCAAAAGCAACACTAGAGATTTTAAACAATTATGCTGAGGTGCAGGAACCAGATATTCCTCAGACGAATACTTCTTATGGTTTGCTTGTTGGTCCGTTTGGGTCAACAGAGGACAAGATTTTGGAATGGAGTCCTAAAAAGCGAATGGGAACTTGTGATAGGAAGGGGCAGTTTGCACGTCTTGTGTGGTCAAGGAAATTTGTGTTGATATTTCATGAGCTGTCAATGACAGGTGCTCCTCTATCAATGTTAGAGTTGGCAACGGAGCTTTTGAGTTGTGGAGCAACAGTTTCTGCTGTTGTTCTCAGCAAGAGGGGTGGCTTGATGCCCGAGTTAGCTAGGAGAAGGATTAAAGTGCTTGAGGACAGAGCAGACTTCAGCTTCAAAACTGCCATGAAAGCAGATCTAGTCATTGCAGGATCAGCAGTCTGTGCATCATGGATTGGTAACACTATTTTCAACTGTTTATTCATATTACTTCTAAAAAAGCATCAGTTATCCTGGTTGGATATTCTGAACTGAAAGCCTTTGGAGTTGTTCATATTCTTAGACTGTGTCAAAATTGGATTAATACTTTGGCAACTTACAGGGTACAAAATTCTCGAATAACATTCTGGTTTTTTCTGACTAATAAATTTGAATGCTCCAGTGACTTCTGAACTTCTTTTGCACATAATTGTTTATACCTATGATGCCTGCATCTTTGTTTATATTCCCTGTTTTGCATGTGATTTGCTTGTATGATCGGAGATTGGAATTAACTATAATTGCAGCCCTTTGGGATAGAAACATATACTTTAGAATTGAGCTGCCATCCTTGTACTTTGTTTATGCTTCTTAGTGAATCTCTGCTTGTCCTGCCAAAACTGAGGTCAATTTAGGCATTATAATTTGCCTTTTCAATGATTGGAAAGCTAGCACACTGTTTTCCAGTTGACATTGTAATTTTTGCATTAGCTTAAGGTGGAGTAACTGCAAATACTTTATCTGGTTTCAGATCAATACATTACTCACTTTCCAGCCGGTGGCAGTCAGATTGCTTGGTGGATTATGGAAAACAGACAAGAATACTTTAATCGTTCAAAGATGGTCCTTGATCGAGTGAAAATGCTGGTCTTTCTTTCCGAGTCTCAGTCAAAACAATGGCTAACCTGGTGTGAAGAAGAAAATATAAGGCTTCGATCACCCCCTGCAGTAATTCAACTTTCAATCAACGATGAATTAGCTTTTGTAGCTGGAATAACATGTTCGTTAAATTCTCCATCGTCTAGCCCTGAGAAGATGCAGGAGAAAAGGAAACTACTGCGGGCTTCCGTAAGAAAAGGGATGGGATTAACAGATAATGATTTGCTTGTGATGTCGCTTAGCAGCATAAACCCTGGGAAGGGTCAGCTCTTATTTCTACAGTCAGCAAATCTGATGATTGTACAAGAACCTTTTCAAAACCTAAGATCTTCTGTGGATAAAGGTGAAGATCAGTCCAGCTTGGCTGCTAAGCATCATTTAAGAGCTCTGTTACAAGAGTTGAGTGATGTTGGTAGATTTTCAAACAAAGTGCAGATTTCTAGCAGGTCTTCTTTCAGGTTGAATGAGCGCATGAAGGATGATTCACATTCACTCAGTCACTTGAATTCCATCTACCACAAAGATTTTGAAAACCTTGACAAGAGTCACAGGAGAAAAGCCCTATCCAATCATGAAGGAGCAAAGGAACAGGCTCTCAAAGTTCTTATTGGTTCTGTCGGATCTAAAAGCAATAAGGTGTTTTATGTCAAAGAAATCCTGAGTTTCTTGTCCAATCATTCAAACTTATCAAATTCAGTGTTGTGGACTCCAGCAACCACACACATTGCCTCACTTTACTCTGCAGCAGATGTTTATGTCATAAACTCCCAGGTAAATTTCTAACTAATCCATGTCTGCGTATGTTTATGTGAGTGAATAGCCAGTCTTGGTGTAATGGTATGATTACTCCATGGTGACATAGAAGTCATAAGTTCCAAGTTGAGGAAACAGTCTCTTTGTGAAAGCAATAACAAGGTTATGAATATCTAACCCTTACCCAAACTTCACAATGTAGGAACCTGTTCACTAGGATGCTATGCACATTTGGGCATCTGCACATATATCTTGTGTCTGTGTTCATACATGCACACAGCATGCGTTTATGTTATTTAGTAAGACCAATTCCATTGATTAGGGAAGTGCAACGTACTAGCGGCACTCATTGCTTTCTTTGATGCTATTTGGTGTTATAGTGATCTGTTAGTTTCACAGGGAGTGGGAGAAACATTTGGGAGAGTGACGATTGAAGCCATGGCATTTGGTCTTCCGGTAAGGCAACTATTTCCTTTTTCTCAAGGGTTTCTTAAGGGTGATGTGACTAATAAATGTTGGCATTGCTGTTTTACCACAAAATTTTGATTCTCCATTTATGGAATTTGGGTTAGATAATAAAGGATGTCGTGGTATGTATTCTCAAAAATAAATTTTGGAATGGCCGTTTTTCTACCATTAGGGTAGCCTATCCTTGGACATTAGTTCTGAACTTCAATTGTGGTTTTCTTTTAAATGTCCCAATGGGGAATACTTTATGCAGCTATCTGTCAAGCTTTTCCTGAACCATCTTCTTCTTGATGCACAATATTAAAGTGGAACCATTTTTTTGCTTAAAAATGCCATTCTCTATGCAGATCTGAGATTCCGAATATAAACCTAGCCCACGAACTTCTCATTCACATTAAATGTCTTACATGCAAGCCGTGCAAATAGTCAATTCACTTAGGTTTGATGTATTCATCTCGACTTCTGTATTTGATGCTTACACCCTGTAATTTTTCTTTACTCGTGTAGTGGTTAACTTTTGAAATGTGCATGATTTTGGGGAAATTTTTAATTATATATATCTTGGCAACATGTCTTGTATGCTATGACTCTTAGATAAGATGTCTGGTAGATAATTCTCCAACATTATCATAGAAATGAAAGTACGTAACTGGCCATCACGTATTTACCTTCAACTCTAGAAGTTAAAACTTGTGAGTCACTGTTGCACTGCCATTTTCAAAATCTGACAACTTCTTTCCTGATGGCTCCCTATGGCAGGTGCTTGGAACGGATGCTGGTGGAACAAAAGAAATTGTCAAGCACAACGTTACAGGGCTTCTACATCCTGTTGGACGCCCCGGAACTCGTGTTCTAGCACAAAATCTCCAGTTCTTGCTCCGGAACCCATCCGTAAGGGAGCAAATGGGGATGAACGGAAGGAAACGCGTAGAAAGAACGTATTTGAAGCAGCACATGTACAAGAAATTTGCAGGTGTTGTCTACAAGTGCTTGAGGCCCAAGTAACATCCACCAGACAATCATTCTTTAATTGTTTTTGAATTTGAAAGGAGCTGTATCTGTAACAATACAACTTGTATTTCTCTCTGGAATTCATTTGAAAAATGTCATTTTATCCCATTATTGGAGAATGAGATTGTTATCTCAATAGCACCATTATCAGAATTTTTCCCTTATTATTATTTTTTTAAATTGTCACTAAATAAAAATACCAAAGTTTTCGCTGCATTCTTATTCTTTTTTTTTTTTTTTTTTTTTCTGGGGTGCTTAGTACAATCCTAGTCTTAATATTTAGTGTCAAATTACAAGCTTACCTCTTTACCCGATTTGAATCCTTGGAAAAGATAAGGTCATAAATCTATTTTTAATCCAAATACGAAAATGAACCAATCACAAAATCAATTACTCCAAAATTAATTCGACTCAAAAATGGCCCAAACGTGAACCAATCCGATCCAAACTCACCCAATCTGACATATGCTGACTGACAATGAAACATAGGAAGGAAAAGATAGTCAAATTTTAAGCTAACTAAACCGCTTAAATGGGTCGCATCTCTACAGTTGCTCCATAGGTGCCTTAAAAAAAAAAAAACCAATAAGTAACCTATTATCTTCCTAAAAATGCGGAGCAATGGCAATGACACGTGGAGAAGAGATAGGACAACTAGTTGAACAATGACTTGATGTTCCTCTACTTGCAAAGTTGCAGTCGCCCCTATTGTCCAAGGAAACTGTACTAAAGCAGTTGCTTTGTGACTGTTTCTTTATCTCTTTTTCCTCTATTCCACCTTGAGCAGCCTTTGACCGTCCTACAATAAGAAGGACAAAGTAATTGTTTATTAATAGAATTATATGAATTCTTAACTTCAGATTAAAAATACGTAAAGACAGAAATATTGGGCAACAAATTGTCCATTCAACGATGCACGGATCATGGAGGATGTGAATCTAGATGCCAAGGAAACAAAAGCCCTCGAGCCGCCGGAGACTAGAGAAAAAACCAGGACAAAGGCTAGACTCCAAAAATAAAGATGTTGATGATGTGTAACAGATTCCCTAATGCCCCATTGGCCCTTACTTGGGTCAACGATTTTTTAAGGTCGCCTTGCAACAAAATTTCTCATATTATCTTATTCTTGATCTAGAAGGGCAAGTTTCGAAGTAATGGTTAAGTTACTTATAAAAATAATATTACGTACATTTAATTAATTTTTAAATTTATAGTGTGAGAGCTTTGCATAGACAAAACGTCAGGTCATTTCATTTTTTTTTCTGAGTTCAACCTCATGGGCATGTGATGTTGCAGCATGGTCAAGTAATTGCAGTTGGATTAGGAACATTATTTGATCTCCGTCTAGCATCACCAGCGGGTTGACCTCACTAGCAGAAAGCTTAAGGAACTTTGATTTATATAAAATAAATAAATAAATAAATAAATCAATCATGCATGTTCTAGAAAAGCGGACTCACTAAACCAAATCAAGACAAAAATGAAAAGATAGAACGAACCACTTTTGATTTGGTAGAACCTGTGCAGGAATTTTAGGGTTGCCTGAGATTATTTTCTTTGGAATACTTGATTGACACAAAATGTTATCTCGGCTTTGATTCTAGACTTTTAAGAAATTGGTTATCCGGAAGAAAGAGGCTATTCTCCTTCGAAAAAGGTTGCAGAAATATAGAGATCGGACGAATGCGAATTTATGTTGATAATTTTTGATCCATTTATTATTTATTAAATAGTAAATTAATTAATACATTTTTTGATAAATAATAAATTAATTATAAGTTTTGTAGAGCCCGTGTTCAAAAAGTTATTATTTTGTTTTTTTTTTCTTTCAAAAAACACCAGAATTAAATAAATTACATAATAATGACGTACAAACTATAATATGTGTTATTGTAAATTATATGATAATTATTATACTTGTTTTAAACTATATAATAATAATTATATATATATATACATTATTTAATATACATTATACACTATTTATTATATATCCAACAATACGCACCATCCCACCCACCCGAACCCGCAGTGCACCCCGGCATGTCAGCCCCGCGCTGCCACGTCGCCGAGACAAAGTCAAAAACGAGAACCGAATTCGAAACTTCCCAAGTTACCGGATCCATTCTGCCCAAGACAACAAGACACTTGCCATCAAAAAGATTTTTTTTTTTTTTTTTCCATTTTAGATCCCGACTAACTTTGGCGTGATTCAATTGACTTCACTAGTCGAAAGAAGTTGACTCTTCTATTTGCATTTCAGTACTCTTGCACGGGAGCCTGCCTTGGGAGCTTTGGTTTTGGGTCATAGGAATACGTTTTGTGCGGGCCCTTTTGCATCATTGCCAATAATACCTATTTTTTATGGTTATAAAAAAAAAAGGAAAAAAAAAAAAAGAAAGAACAGTTCTCCTTGGAACCATTTGTAAATAAAATAATTAAAAAAAGGGGGACTGAAAACTATAGTAATTTATCTAAGGTAATAATAATTTGTAAATTCCGAGTGACATTGTACTTGCTTATAATTCCGAGTGACATTCCGAGTGGCATTTTGGTCAATATTGCGTAAGCAACTAATTTCAAAACTGGTCTCTTGTCGCTATTTTCGGGTTTGACATGCGCATGTACACAGACTTTTTCATCCTAAATCTCGAGAAAACAGCCTGACTGGACATGGCCAAGGTATTGTCGAGGTGTCTCCACTTTGGTCCATTTGGAAGCCTTCGAATCCAACACATGGGCCATGTAGGATTCGCCGAACCCCCCCGAACCAATCACCAACAAGTTTCCCTGCCACGCCGCCAAGTAAGCAACGTTGACCACATCAGCTGGCAACTTGGCAATGACTTGCCATTTGGAGTCTTGACGTGTCACCACATCACTTCCGCGGCACATATATAACGCCCCGTCATTGCCGCAGACACAAGTCCTCGGACATTGGGCTGATACTAAGAAGTCTTCTTGTACTCGGTCCCATTGCCGCGTGGCAACGTCGAACGCCTCGGCACTTCTCCCGAACCGACCCTGCAGCTCCGTGCAGTAGCCTCCGATGGCGTGGAGCTTGCCGCCGCGAAAAATCGCTTTGCACTCGTCTCGCTCCGTTGCCATGTCAGGTAGTGGGATCCACTCGTCGTTGACCACGTCATACGCCACGGCAGATTTCAACGCATTCTTCTCGGCGTCGTGCCCTCCGACAACGTACACCGACCGATTCCCATCGGACGTGCACCCGAAAAACAGCCGCAGTGCCCCGGGCATGTCGGTCCCACGCCGCCACGTGTTCGACGCAAAATCAAAAACAAAAACTGAATTGGAAAATTCCCAAGTCATCGGATCCAACCCACCCAACACAACAACACCCGACCCGACGCCCGCAAATTGACAAAACAGTGGCAACCCATCTTCCAACCCGGGAGCCGGGGGCAAGTCCGACCAAGAACCGGTCAACGGTTCAAAAACACTCAACCGGTAGACCGGAGTCTGGTACTTCATAAGAGCCGACTTTTTACTCGGACCAACATGTGCTTGGGCCACAACCACCACTTTCTGGCTATTACGAGTATCTCTTCTTTTCCGGCGAAACTCCGGCGACTCGATCTCCCCTTTCCACCCTCTGCAGACGGATGCAACCGTCGCGAATTCCTTGTACGTAACACGGACTAGGCAATCATAAGCAACATCATCAGGGAGACCGGGAATCAACTCCATGATGACAATCAATATTTTAAGGTTGCAAGAAACTAAGGAAGCAAAAGGCTGGCCGTAAGGCTTCAAGTAGAGAGATTTGAAGATGGGTTTTGAATTCAGACAACAGCAACGGTGTGTGCGTGTGCGTGTATGTGTGTGTATATATATAGATATGCAGCGAATGCCCTTTGCTAAGATGGCAATTATGGAAACTTTGGTTAAAGAGTTGATGTTCTAGAAACGTGGGGCTCACGACAAACGGCAATAGAACGTGGAATACTACACTCTCTCGCTGTTGATTTGATAAAAACCGTCAACGGATTCGTATGGCTGCAAATGCAATTATTTTATGAATTTTATAACGGAAATACTGAAAATAGAAGTATGAATCTGCATTTATAAATATATAATTATTAATTCTTAATTATAATTAAATATCTGTAACCATAATAAGTTATTATGACCACACATTTATTTATATATTACATCTGTATCGATGGTTTGTTGTTTTCTTAACAATTTTTCTTTTAATTATTATTTTATTTGAGTTGATGCGTCGTGACATCGATTGTTAAAATATATTAACGTGTTTGCAGAGGGCACGACTAAACGGGGTTGGCATATGAATTTGTATTTAAAACGGGCGTCGGAGTCACGGGTTGAGAACGGCAAAATCGGTTCTATCTTACACGCAATCCGCAAAGGTAATGTCAGAAGCTAAACGGCAATCTGGAACCAATGGAATAGACATTGGCTCATCGGTTGTGCTTCTAGTTTAATCGATGGTTTCATATATATATATATAAGTTTAAAATATTTTTTTATGTTAATTTAATTTTAAGTTCTTGTATTAGAGTTTATTTTAGTAAAAATAAATTTAAGTATTTAGATTTGTAATATTAAAATTTTAAATTTATTAATATTTAAAATAATAACAAATAATTTTAATTTTAATTTATAAATATAATAATTAATATAATTGTAATCCACCTTTATATATACATATATTTCAAGGAAGAAAAAAAAAAAAAAACAGACATGGACTCCGACGTCCTTTCTTCTTTTATTTTTAATTTTTATTTTAATTGGAAAAAAAAAACAAATAGTTAATTATGGGTCAGAATCTCAAATCTCTAACCCAAACGTTATGTTTAAGGATAATCACTTCAACCTCAGTGTGTTCTCTTTTATCTCTTTATGCAAAGGAGCAGGAGCACTCTATCCCGACGTTACCAAAATGGTTAAATTAAATAACTTTAGAATTACCACCATTTAATATCATAGTTGTTACTTTTTACTGTTTTTGGCACACGCGCACGTTAATTTTCTTTCTTTAATTTGATAAAATTTGAATGTATGAGTAATATTTCAATTACGCATATAAATTGTGAATCAGATCCCAAAAACTCGAGGCATAGACCACATCTCTTCAGCATGAATCACTCGACATAAAATAAGATCTTTAGAGACTTAGATTATCTAATTTTTTTAATATATATATATATATATATATATATATATATATATATATATTTATATATTTAATTATTTATGTATTTTTCAACGAATTAAAGTTCCTCAACCCAGCAAAAATTGGCAGTATGATTGGTGCGAAAAATATAATTTTTGTAATTATTCGTGTCCAACAAGGATGAGACAAAATCAAGCCTCCCCACTGGTGCACTGCAATTCTTGCCATTATTTCTGGGATTTTTTGAGAACTTTGATGCTCTCCTTGAGAGGAATTGGTATTGCACATTATTTCACTGTTATCGTGAAGAAAATATTTGTATTGACCATTTAGCTACATGGGAATTTTATTTTATTTTATTTTTACTTAGAAAACAAGAGAATTATGGTAAAAATATTAGTTATTATTTCTAGAAATATAGGTCAATAGTCACTCGTTGTGGTCCTGATTAATCTCCCCTCACTTGCACATCTAAATTTAATTCCTTTATCACCTCAATAATTCGGGAGTGTTACGTTTAACAGATTCATCGATGCCCAATATATTAATTTTCCATAAAAAGGTCAGTAATTATTTTCTTTTTGAGGGGTCCGCATCCGAAAGATCATCAATTCAGTAGTTTATTGTCAAACCATACAAACAATGCGAACGCCCTTTTCCTTTCACTTTGTTTAAAAGGCAACCGTGTTGTGTCATCATGGAACCCACATATGTAAACAGATATGGTAAGAAAAAAAGAAAAATCCATCGCCGGTTTAGTGGATGCAATGCATGATATCGTGTATGCACACTCGTAACAATAGTTCATTGAATAACTTAATTTAATTATTCAAAATCAAAGGGTGAGTCAATTTATATTCATTAAAAGAATTCGTGGGTTGAAATTCTAAATACCTAAATAACTCTGAAATATCTAAATATTTCAAAACAAAAAAAATAAAAAAGAAATTATGATTCAAATTCGACCCTAACTGTTTTATCGTTCACTTCTATTTGTAAATTTAGTCAACGATAGCAATGCTGCGGAGGGAAACCCAACAACGAACGGACCTTTCCACTTGTTTTGCTTAGATTTTACGTTAGATGTATTATTGAGATCATCCCCTTCAAAACCATTTACTTGTCACATCAAACAGGCCGCTAAGCCCAAGTCATAGAAATTTGGGTTTTCAAAAGAAATAAAATAAAATAAAATCACGGTATGGGCGGCATTGATCCTGAGCACAAGTGCATTCCTTTCGGCTTGTCCCATGTGCACGTTTCCACGCGCTCCCAGTTTTTTTTTTTTTTTTCCGTTTGAAAAAAAAAATTCGCACAATATATATATATATATATATATATAAGAAAATTGGAGAGAAATAATTTAATTTTTTATTTTTTATTTGAGAAAATTTAGGTTATATATTTTGTGGACTTTTTTCTTATTAATAATTAACTAAATGGATTATTGTGCCCAATTAAAAAGAAAAAGAGAAATCACCTATGTTATGGTTCTCTGTTATTTGCTGTCAAAATTAGGTTCTTCCCCAGGCTCGAGCTCCATCCTCCATCATCCATGGAGATTTGTTTATTGATTATCAGCTGATTTGTTCTAGACAACTAATGCTAAGATTTTAATTTGACTTTTTTGAAGTCAAACTTCGCAATACCATTGTCTGTTGCACAAGAAATAATAAATGCTATGGTATTTAATAATAAAATCTAACTATTTTTAAAACAATATATATATTTTTATATATATATATATATATATATATATATATATTCAAATATATTGTTATTTTATTAATTATTTTGACGAAAATTCAAAACATGTAATAAATGAATTCTTGAATTACCAAATCATAACGGTTGGCAGTAGAGCCTTCAATTCGTTTGAATTTGGATACAATTAGTGTGTGCATGCATTTCGGTGAGGAGTTAGGGTTTCGGCGGTTGAGGGCTTTGGCATCAATTGAAGGTTGACTCCCAGCACCCCTCCCCCCTACTGTTCAACTTTTTTTTTTTTTTCTTTTCTTTTTGTAAGGTATTGTGTTCAGATAGTATCCTGTAGAACATGGAATGGGCTCTTGATGTCAAATTAATTCAACCTAATCGCAAAACTTACAATTTCTCTTTCCCACTTTCTTGTTTTCCTTCGAAAACTTACAATTTCTCATGAGACAATTATTCCCTTTATATATATATATATACTTACAATTTCATTTATTTATACTAGCCAAAAAAGAGAGAGAGAGAGAGAGAGAGAGATTAATTTACATTTTTTATACTTTTCATATGCTTCAATGAGTATTGTGTATATATATATACTTACAATTTCATTTATTTATGCTAGCCAAAAAAAAAAGAGAGAGAGAGAGAGAGAGAGATTAATTTACATTTTTTATACTTTTCATGTGCTTCAATGAGTATTGTGTATATATATATACACAATACTCATTGAAGCACATGAAAAGTATAAA